>JAUZSS010555942.1:0-13972 GCA_035668195.1 Sarracenia psittacina
ACTTAGTATATATCCCTGGTATGTGGTGGCTTTTATTTTGGTTTTAGGTAAAGAGAATTCAATTTCAATTTAAAATATTTTAGAAGAGTAGAAACATCTTTAAAAACAAAAAATTTACATAACCTTTTACTTTTAGGAAATGGAGTCGCAACTTATTTTTTTTTTTAAAAAATCAAAAAATAAAGAAAATATGCCACTTACTTTAGCGTTACTAGATAAAAATGGGTTTAGGAGTTAGGTACGAATCAAAGAAGGTGACATTCCATTTTTTCTAACCACTAGGTTGGCTTCTATTCATCATTATTGACTCTTAATTATAAGTTTTAAAATCCATTTAGGTACCAAAAAAAATGGGGTGAAGGGAGAATAACCAAGATTAAATAAAAAAATACATGTTCCAACTTGATGGGAATATATATATTTCTGGGTTAAACTTTATTATAAGACCCAAATAGTCCAAATTATTACAAGACCCAAAGAGCTCAAACTAATTATGGGACCCAAAGCCCAAACTAATTAGGGCAACACCCATTTCTACAACGCATATCTATATATAGGCTGAAAGAGGTAAAAGATGGGTGCGTCTCACTCTCTACACTCCCCTCTCTCCCTCTCTACACTACACACAAAGAACCCTAATGTCTCATACTCATATGAACAAAAATCTGACTTGATCGTCGGAGGGTCTTTGGCTGGCACCACACCAGTGCCCCAAGGCTAACTCCCTGTTTTGCAGGTTTATCGGGAATCAACGAGGAGGACGAGATTTGGACGCTATCAGAAGTCATGGCTAGAGAACTCGCGATGGATGCCTCGAGTCGACACCCACTCAGAACTTGGAGGAGACCGTCTCCATTGCAGGAGGCTCATCCTTCCATGGTGTATATGAGTTCCGATGGACGATACCTAGACGAAACTGAGGACACCAACCCCCCTTTTTCCCCTTTTTCTTTTGATATATGCACATCCAGGTTAACGTGCATATCATATTCATATTGAACTTACGTGCTCGTTTGATACAAACTCTCAGACACACATACACTTTTGATTGGGCTATGCCTTCGAGCCTTTAGAAACATGTGATAACATATGATGCACGGTACATAACTTGATGATGCAAGCATGTGATAACACATGAAAGAAACACATGATCTCATGATAGAAACATATTAAAAAACAAAACATAGAATCTCGATCAGGTTTTGGTCATGAGCAGAACCGGGGACCAGAGAATTAGTTTTACGTCGTGAATGGACCGGGGAGTCAATTTGAGGTCATGAGGAGGACCGGGGAGGTTCTAAGGTTTTGGACATGACCAAACTTACTGAAAATCAGTTTTAGATCATGAAAGGACCGAGGAGACATTTTAAGGTCATTAGGTCCAAAATGTTTTTAAGGTCTTTGACAAGACTGGGTCTATTGAGAATAAGTTAGATCATCAAAAGACCGAGCAATCATTTTAAGATCATGATGAGAACTAAATTTCGAATGGGAACAACATTTTGAAGCATGGGTCAAAACTTCAAAGCTTGGTCAACACCAAGCATAATGGTCGTTAGGTTAAAATGGTACCGCCATGCCAAATAGCCCTAGCATTCTTGTAGTCGTGTTGTTGGGATCTTACGACAGGGAGTAAATCTTTCAAATTTCTCATGGCCGTTACAAAGAGAATTCACTGCCATGCATCGGATGCAACGGTTGTGACTTTTTTAGGGGACGGATCTCGTGCCATGAGGTTACAGTGAAGTATATAGAAACCATGTATTTCAAAAGTTTTCATTTGCACGAACAAAACTTTCTCTCCTTTCTCTCAAATCTCTATCCTAAAACCCTCTTGAGCCTCTCTATTTTCTCTCTCGAGCCTCTCATAATGTATTACCTTATTTTCCTTTGCTACTTTTTCATGACGGTTGGCAGTTGATGACCTTGAAAGCAGTGGTGATGGTGCGGATGATAACAATGATGGAAGTGTGAGTAGCGGTGGGGGTGTAACGATGGTGGTGTGACACGCGGCAGTACAACAAACGTTGAAGGTGACACCAATGGTGATGATGGTGGCGATGGGGGAGCATCGGAAGAAGTTGCTCTCTTGCTAAAGTGAGACGCAGTGGTGGGGATGCCTAACCAGTTTGAACCGATCGCGTATAAGCCTCTACCCCACCATCTCACTAAGAGAAGGATCAAGAGGTATGCAACCCCAAACGACGTGGTAAATCCCGAGGAGACAGCTTTAGGTCAAGAAATGACCAAGGAAACAGATTAAGGTCATGAGTACCAGAAAGGTTTTAAGGTCCTGGACATAACCGGGTTTACTGAAAATCAGTTCTAGATCATTAAAAGACCGAGGAGTAAGTTTAAGAACATGACAAGGACCGAGAAGGTGTACCTTTCTTTAGTTTCGAAAAAGGCCAAACATTTAGAATTATGGGTCAAGCTTGGCCAACTCCAATTATAACGACTACTAAGGTTATGGATGTCACAGGCCATGCCAAATAACCCTAGCGTTATTGCGACCGTGTTTTTGGGATGTTACGATTGGGAGTAAATCGATCAAATTTCCCACGACCGTCATAAAAGGAATTCATGACCGTGCCTCGGATGCAATGGTTGTGACTTTTAAAGGGGATGGATCTCGTGGCCACGAGGTTACAATCGATTATACAAAAATGAGGTATTACGAAAGTTTTCATTTGTGCGAACAAAACTCTCCCCTCTCTCCAATCTCTATCCTAAAACCCACTCAAGCCTCTCTCCTGTCTCTCTCGAGCCTCTCTGTTAATGTATTTCGTTCTTTTACTTTGCCTTTTTTTCATAGCGGATGGCAAATGACGATCCTGAGCTTCTCTTTTGCGAGCAAGAGGTTCTGCTCTCGCCTACGAACCTTTCTCTATGTTAAATCTGTCTATTTTCCTTTTCATGTGTAGAAATTGATTCGTTATCAATGGAGATATGATTGTATTTTCACCGCGTGAATTTGCTGAATGCTTGATGAACCAAATGACTTGTCATAGACAAACACGTGTTGTATGCTTGATCTTTATGGGATTCCATTAACTTATTGATTTGATCTTTCTGAATTTTGTTAGGTTTGTTAGATTGAATTTAACTGATATGAATGAGTCTTGACGAATGATATTATTGAATTCTTGTTTAAACATTAAAATTGTGAATAGACATTTCTAATGGCATTCTGAATTTTGTTGGAAGATTCTTTGATGCCATGCATTTCTAGCGTATTGGATGAATTTGACCAAATTAAACTGAACGTTTGTTGAATTGCCAAATGAATTTTTGGAACAAAGACTTATCGGATTTTGAACTTATCTATCCTCCGAATGTGCTTGGATTTGATTGATTGAATGCATGGGGACATCTTTAAACTGATTAGTTAGCTTAAGAACCTGTTTGGATATCAAGTATACTTGAAAAAGCTTTGAGGTTAAAAACCAAAATTATGTTCTTTTGATTTAGATTTTCTTGTCTTGAAAAAGAGAATTTTAGATTGGGATTCCAAAATAGGTGCTCAATTGTTAAATTTTGAAAATTGTAAATCATTGAATCGTTTGCCTTTTGTCATTGTTTGATTTGTTTGTCTTGTTTTATGATTCATTTTGTTATGTGTTTGCGTTTTTTGCTTGTTTCAAAGTATTTAGTGTGTTCAAGGTTTCGGGGGTTTATTTGATGTGTTAGAGCGGTACGTGGCCATCTCGCAGAGTAGTAGTTAGATCGTCAACTGGGTAGGATTCATTTGATCCATCACCACATTAGAAGAAACCAGCAATGATCATTCCAGCTAACAGCGCTAGCCGAGAGGTGGTGAGATACCACCAACACCTTCCACCTCCCGACATTCTATGTGACCCTAACCTCCTTGGACTTCGCTCGCATCACTGGGATTCGAGTAGGTGACAACCCGATCCACTTTGATCCTGACATCTTCCGAAGTAGGAGGCTCTCATGTACTTCCCCGACAAGGTACCCCCACCCATCGACAAGGAGAGCATCAGTTATTCGTGACTCCACCAGGCCTTCCACCACTTCATTTACACAAAGGCCTGACATATTGAGTTGTGGCCCGCGCCTTTTTCCTCTCCATGTTTGAGGTATCCCTATATCCAAACTTACAAAGATCTTAGCTTTTTATGGTAATATGGAAAACATCATGGAAGTGGTTGGAAAAGATACTTAAGATTCCATTATAACAATGATATTTAATATATTTTTATGTCATTCATTAAGACATTTTTTCATGACTAAGTTTTGATTCATTTATGGCAGAAAGTAAGCCAACCACGGTTACCCAATACATCACATTTGGGTTTACCGCCCCTAAATTGTTCACTATTGGGTTTGCCGCCCCCAAATTGTTCACTATTGAGTAGGAGGCTCTCATGTACTTCCCCGGCAAGGTACTCCTAGCCATCGACAAGGAGAACATCAGTTATTCGTGACTCCACCAGGCCTTCCGCCACTTCATTTACAGAGAGGCCTGACATATCGAGTTAGTGGTCCATGCCTTTTTCCTCTACATGTTCGAGGTATCCCTATACCCAAACTTACAATGTTCTCAAAGTTTTTGATGATATATTATGGAAAACATCATGGAAGTGGTTGGACAAGACACTTAAGATTCCATTATAACAATGATAGTTAATATGTTATTATGTCATTCATTAAGACATTTTTTCTTAACTAAGTTTTGAGTCATTTATGGTAAAAAGTAAGCCTAACACGGTTATCCAATACATCACATTTGGGTTTACCGCCCCTAAATTGTTCACTATTGGGTTTCTCGAATTTCACACAATTAGCGTCGTTGAACTTAGTCGTATTATTTTTAACTTAAGTGAAAACGCATTAGGATTTCCAAAGCTGGTTTCTCGTGAATATTAAAATTTAGAGAGTATTCACACTGTAGATATTTGCAAAATCCTTTCAACAAAACACCTTTTCAAATAAATTTACAGCGCAAAATTTGTTTATAAAACAGTTCCATAATGTTGGAGAGCTTGATTTACATTGTTGGGCCCATTTCCTAACAGCTTAAGCTTTTGGGACAATTGGTGACTTAACATGGTATCAGAGCTCTGGTTCCATAAGGTCTTGGATTTCAGTCTCGTAATATGTTTCCCTATTATATTTATTATTGTGCACTCCATGTGTTGGTGCACCTATTCTATTTGTTTGTCTCTCCACGTGCGAGACATGGTCGCACGTGAGGGGGAGTGTTTGAGAGGTTGATACACATTGTTGGGCCCCTTCCTAACAGCTTAAGCTTTTGAAACAATTGGTGACTTAACACATAATACTAACTAAAAAATTGTTTCTTTTTAAAATAAAAAATATTGACGGGTAGGAAAGTAGGGTTTTAAGACTGATACAGAAAACTGACAAACTACTCACAGTTGAAGTCCTCACCCTCGAGCAACGTAGCGGCGGCGTCCCCCATCATAACCATTAGTGATCGTTTGAAGCCTATAAGAGTCACATATTCCTCCTTCGAACTTCATGACAACCGAGCCGAATGAGTAGTCTGTGATTTTTTGAGATACCACTTTCATGTCTGGAAAGCACCTATGATTGAGATGCGTTAGATGGACTCCCTCCATGCGGTGGAGGTCGTCCTAAGATGATGGGGGTCGATGTTAAGAGATAAAGGAAAATATGGAGAATAGAGAGTATGTCTCAATATGAGACCTACACCCGTATTTATTAATAAAAAGAGAGACTACATTAGTTACTGTGGGCATACCCACAGGATATTATTCACCTATACCATGAATATATATACGTATAACTTAACAGTCGACGCCGCTGCGTTGCTAGAGAGCGAGGACAACGAATGTGTGGCTTTGCTCGAGAATTCCTTATGTTGGCCATTGAGGCTCGTCCTACAGCGAAAGGACCTCCTCCGATTGCACTAGAGGATGGGCAGGCTGCATTTCCCCAACTGTCCTATTTGGTGGGGACGCTTGTGGATAGGCACGTCCACCGTGCTGAGATTCCCCGTCCAATCACACAGAAGATCCATTTTCCATCGAGCGTTGATCATGTTTGGCACTTTCTATTATCCATCTCACTACAGTATCTAGTACTTTTTATCCATTCGAACATCTTCTCTTTCCTCGTGACAATTCACCTAGGTTGAACAGTGCGTCTAAATCATGACCGCGATAAAGGTATTGATCCGCGAGGAGTACAACACTCTTAGATCCCTCAGAGTTTAGCCTCTTGCCCAGGGAGAGCTCGTTGTGGTATGCATTTCTTTTTTCATCTATTTGCATCATTACTTTTCTATTATTGTTGTCTAGCTTCACTTTTTTATCATGTATTGTCTAGAGCGTGATAGAAATCGTGGCCCAAGAACTCACGATGGATGCCCCGGGTCAACTACTTCTTCTGTTCAACTTCTGCTTCTCTCGGGCATCTACTTCCTATTCCAAAGCGAGAGATCTCTAGTGCACACCATTAAGAGCTCGAAGAAAGAGACTGGCTCCACTGTAAGAGACTTGTAATCCCATGGTGGAGATGAGTTCCAGCGAATGAGACCCCGACGAGAGTGAGGGTCAATACTCCCATTTCTTTTCATTTTCTGGTACCTACACATTTGGGTCTATGTGCCAATCTTATTTCTATTGGTCCTAGGTGCCCATTTGATACACTATCTAATATACACTCTTTTGATTGGGATGGGCTTTCAAGCCATTGGAATACAGTGCACACTTTCACTTTGTGGTTGCTACTGTACCTTCCTCATAAAAATATGTTTTTAATTGTTCGATTCTTGATACTTTTGATTATATGTGTGCGAGCTAAATAAACACTAGCTCCACAAGTCTATTGTGTATGTTGGGAGAATTTACAGGTTCTATGGTGAGGAAGTAGGTTAGTATGCAAAATGGGGAGGGAGTGTCAAAAAGTTCTTCAAAAATATGTCAGCCATGAGGTTGAAAGTGATGGGTGTGACAATCAAAGATAACGGGTGTGAAAAGAAAGGATTAAACTTCACGATTGTTAGAACACTATAATGACCTAGGAAAGAAGATGATGGCCATGACATTTTCTTTTGGCATGAAAATATATGAAGGTTCTTCTACAGCACCTGCCATTCGATCCAAATTCTCAAACTGCCAAGAAGTTCTCAACATCCTTCTCATTGTTTCTCATAGGTTTTCCATTCAACAACTCGCTCTTGTCATCAATGCACGGGTTTTCCTCGGTCGAGCGTAAAATTTTTGTTAGCATCAACATAGATGCGTTGTTTTCTTTGAAGACTATGAGGATTGAGTGGCAGCTTTTGAGGGATGTTGCTCAAATTTGGATCCGGGCGTCCACGTGTTCCATTTTGGTCATGAAAAATGGTGCCCAACGATCGAGGATTTTTCACCATCTTCGAGCTTCCACCTTGGGATATGTTCATAGTCCTATCCAATTTGCTAGCCCAAAGAAGCAATCGTGAACCCTCACTCATTTCTTGAGACAAGATCCTTGACATCACTCAGATTGTTGACCGATTTTATACACGGTGATCTATTGCTGACTTCACCTTTCAAAGGAAAGCCACACACTCGCGATCCTCGCTCTCGAGCAACATAGCGACATCGGTCCCCATCATGTTGATGACCTCTATTATGCAGATTAAGTTCATCCGACACATCTAAGCGGAGGTGCTTTCAGGACACACAAATGGTCATATCCCAAATACTGATAAACTACCCATTTGGTTGGACTATCACGAAGGGGGAACTCCTATGTTCCCCACCTCGGTAATTCTCTTTCTAATTTAGGCTTCAAACGACCACCGATGGTTATACAAGGAGTACTAAACAAATGACAATTAATAACTGCTTAAGGATCGCGACGGATTCCAAGTAAAGAAAAGTTACATCAAGATTATAGAGTAGATTAATAATTAAAAAGTCCGTGTTATAAAAAGGCCAAACGATGAATATTAAATAACAAATAATTAGTTTTAATTTTTAGGTTAACTAGACAATAAAAGGTTAATTTATGGCAGTGAGAAATGAGAGAAGAATTAGGTTAAGGTCATAAACAAGACCAAATAATAACGCGTGAGTTTAGGATCAATAAGATTAAATATGAACTGTTAATTTAATATCACGATGAGAACTAAATAATCATTAATCAATTTTGCACCACGAGTTTGACTGAATATCGAGGAGTATATTTAACGTTAAGCGGATGTTAATAGTATAATAATTTAATTTATGGTCACGACTCAAGAGTAAGAATAAATGATAAAAACCGATCCTCTTTTCTCGTAGAGCGCTTTGTGGTGGTGTGCTTAGAGGTAGAGTGAGGGTTTCAAAGAGCAGTGGAGTAGTACCATACCTCGGGGGTTCTACCACTTTTTGAAACCTGTACTTTTATAACTTCTTATCATTTGTTCTGCCTAGAGAGTCATGACCATAAATTAAACTTTTATACTGAAAGTCTCCTCTAAACGCTTAATATACTCCTCGATATTCAGTCAAACTTGTGGTGCAAATCTGATTAATGATTATTTGGTTCTCATCGTGATATTAAACTAAAACATTTCATATTCTGATCCTATTGATCCCAAAGTGACTCGTTATTATTTGGTCTTATTAATGACCCTTACCTAATTCTTCTCTCATTTATCACGGCCATAAATTAATATTTTATTGTCTAATCATCCTGAAATTTAAAACTAATTATTTTGCTATTTATTATTCAACATTTAACTTTTTTATAACTCAAAAGACTTTTTCATTGTTAATCCACGCTATAATCTTGATGTGACTTTTCTTTACTTGGTTCTCGTCGCGATCGTTAAGCACTTGTTCATCGTTATTTGTTTAGTACTCCTTATATCCATCGGTGATCGTTTGAAGCCTGAATTCGAAAGAGAATTACCGAGGTGGGGAACATAGGAGTTATATATTCCCCCTTCGTGATAGTCCATGAGACCACTTTTATGTCCCGAAAGCACGTCCACTTAGATGCGTCGGATGGAATAACTCTGTATAGTGGAGGATGTCATCAACATGATGGGGGCCAGCGCCACTATGTTGCTCGACAGTGAGGATCGAGAGTGTGTGGCTTTTGTTTGAGAGAGCCTTATGCCAGCCAACGAGAATCGTTTTGCCACGTGCGAACCTCTCCCAATTGGCTCGGAGGTTCAGGAGGCTACCTTTTCCAAGTTGTCCTGTTTTGTGGACATGCACGTCCAACGGATCGAGATTCCTCGTCCGAACACATAGGAGATCGATCTTCCGCGGGGCATTGATCTAGTTTGATACTCTCTCTTTTCCATCTCACTACCATTGTCTTGTACTTTATACTCATTCAAACGTCTTCTCTTTCCCTGTGACAACTCTCTCGTAAGTGGATTGAGTAGCGCATCCAAATCATGACCTGGATGAGGATGTTGGTCCGGCAGCAGAAAAACACTCTTAGATCCTTAAGAGTTACATGTTTATCCCTCGAACTTCGTGATAACCGAGTCGAATAGACGGTCCATCAGTGTTTGGGAAACGACCATTTTCCTATCTTGTAAGCACCTCCGGATGAGATGCGTCAGACGGGGACTCCTTCCGCACTACGAAGGTTGTCATCAACATGATCGGGACCGACGTCGCTATGTTGCTGGATAGCGAGAACCACGACTATTTGGCTTTCGCTCGAGAGCACCTTATGCCGGTCATCGGTGCTCGTTCTGCTGCGAGAGACATCCTAAGAATACCCCGGAGGCTAGGGAGGCTACTTTTTCGCGAGTTATCCTGCTTCGTGTACAAGTTTATTTACAGGCACGTTCAGTGGATCAAGATCCCTCGTCCGGTCACGCAAGAGATTTATCTTCCATTGAGCGTTGATCAACTTTGGTGCTTTCTCTTCTTCATCCACTACTATTGTCTTTTACTTTTCATTCATTCTGATATCTTCTCTTTACTTGTGACAGTTCTCCTAAGAGTGGGCTGAGCAGTGCATTCGAACCATGACCGAGATGAGGATGTTGATCTGCAAGCAAGACATCACTCTTAGATCCCTTGGAATCTAGGCACCCCCTCAGGATGGGCCTACTAGTATGAATTCCTTTCTTCTTCTCTTTGCTTTATTACGATTCTATTATCGTTGTCTAGTTGATTTGATATCATGTACTACTTGCACGAGATAGAAGTCGTGGTCCGAGAACTCGCAATGCATGCCTCGAGTCGGTTGCTTCCTCTGCTTAGGCTTCTGTTTCCTCTTCCCAGGCGAGATCTCCAATGCACAACATTGAGAGCTTAGTGGACGAGACCCCGACGAGACTGAGGACACTCACCTCTCTTTTCTTTTCATTTTTCTTTTGATATCTACACATCTAGGTCAGCGTGCCTATCATATTCTTGTTGGGCTATGATCATAGAATCAGTTTTACGCCATGAATGAAAACACATGATATCATGATAGAAACATACTAAAAACAAAACACAAGATCTTGACCAGGTTTTGGTCATGGGCAGGACCGGGGATCAGAGAATCAGTTTTATGACATGAATGGACTAAGGAGTCAGTGTAAGGTCATGAGGAGGACCGAGGAGGTTTGAAGGCCTTTGACAATACCAAACGTACTGAAAATCAGTTTTATATCATGAAAGGACCGAGGAGACATTTAAAGGTTGTGAGGATCAAAAAGGTTTTTAAGGTCCTGGACAGGACCGAGTCTACTGAATATCAATTCTAGATTATCAAAAGGCCGAGGAGTCATTTTAAGATCATGATGAGAATTGAATTTCGAATGGGACAAACATTTCGAAGCATGGGTCAAAGCTTGGTCAACACCAATCATAAAGGTGGCTAGGTTATGGATGTCACGGCCATGACAAATAGCCCTAGTGTCCTTGTAGTTGTGTTGTTAGTGTTCTTATAGCTATGTTGTTGGGATATTACGACTGAGAGTAAATCTTTCAAATTCCTCATGGCCGTTACATAAAGGTCATGCCTCGGATGCAACTTTTGTGACTTTTCAAGGGATGGATCTCGTGGGGGCGCAAGGTTAGAGCTAGGTATACAAAAACGATGTATTTTGAAAGTTTTCATTCGCGTAAACAAATCTTTCTCTTCTTTCTACAATCTATATCATAAAGCTCTCTCGAGCCTCTCACAATGTACTCCCTTCTTTTCCTTTGCTACTTCTTCATGGCGGCTGGCGGCTGGCGGCTGACAACATTGGAAGCGGTGGTGATGGTTCAGATGGTGATAACGATGGTGGTGTGAGTAGCGGTGGAGGTGTAACGATGGTGGTACGGCAGGTGGTAGTTCGATAAACGTTGAAAGTGACACCGACATAGAAGGTGGTGTCCACAGGGACACATCGGAGGAAGTTGTTGCTCTCTTGTTGGACTGAGCCGCAGCGGTCGGATGCTTGACCACCATGACTCGGTCGCGTATAACCTCTACCCCACCGTCTAATTAAGCCAAGGATGAAGAGGTATGCACCCCCAAGTGACGTGGTGGATCCCAATTAGACAGTTTTAGGTCATGGAAGGACCGGGGAGACAAATTAAGGCCATAAGCACCATAAAGGTTTTGAGGTCCAGGACAGGATAAGGTTTACTAAAAATCAGTTTTAGATCATGAAAAGACCGAGGAGCCAGTTTAGGATCATGATCAGGACCAAGAAGGTGCATTTCTTTCTTCATCTATTTGCCTCATTACTTTTCTATTATTGTTGTCTAGCTTCACTTTGACATCCTGTATTGCTTGGAGCGTGACAACAGTCATGGCCCGGGAACTCACAATGGATGCCCCAGGGTCGGATGCTTCTTCTGCTCGGGCATCTACTTCCTCTCCCATGGTGGATACGAATTCCAACGAATGAGACCCTGATGAGAGTGAGTGTCAAAACCCCCATTTCTTTACCTTTTTTTGGTACCTCCTCATCATATGCGTCTATGTGCCTATCTTATATTCCTGTTGGTCTTGCATGCCTATTTGATACACTGTCTGATACATAAACCCTTTTGATTGGAATGGGCTTTCGAGCGTTTGGATTACAGTGCACACTTTCACTTTATGGTTGCCACCATACCTTCCTCTTAATAACAACTTTTTAATTATTCGATTCTGGATACTATGTATTATATGTGAGTGCGAGTTGAATAAATACTAGCTCCACAAGTCAATTGTGTATATTGGGAGTTTTTACAGGTTTTATGGTGCGGAAATAGACTAGTTTGCAAAATGGGGAGCGACTATCAAAAAGTTCTTCAAAAATATGTCACAAGCATTAGGTTGAAAGTGATGGCCAAGACAATCAAAGATAAGGCCTTGAAAAAAAAAATGATTGAACTTCATGACCGTCAGTACACTATAATGGCCTAGGAAAAAAGATGCCGACCATGACATTTTCATTTGGCGTGCGAATATGTGAAGATTCTATGGTCTCTTTTTAAATCTTTATATAATGGGTGCTCGATCCAAATTCTCAAACTGCCAGGAAGTTCTCAACATACTTTATTGTTTATTATGGCTTTTTCATTCAACAATTCGCTCTTATCGTGGATGGATGGGTTTTCCTCGATCGAGCGTAACAACTTTGTTAGCTTCGATTTAGACGTTCTTTTCTTTGAAGACTGTGAGGATTGAGTGGCAGCTTTTGAGGGATGCTACTAAAATTTGGGATCCCGATGCCCATGTTCTATTTTGTTAATGAAAAACGGTGCCCAACGATCGAGGATTTCTTCACCATCTTAAAGGTTTCCCCTCGGGATATGCTCATAGTACGTATCCTATATGCTAGCCTAAAGAAGCAACTAATTAAACTCTGTCGTTACTGTTATCGTGAAGCCTCACTCATTTCTCGTGACAGGATCCTCGGCATGACTCAGATTGTTAACTGATTTTATACATAGGGTTCTCTTGCTGACTTCACCTTTCAACTTCAGCACTGTTATGCCTTTCCCATCTCTTTATTGACCAGCTTTCCTTGGGTCTCTTCGGATGGTAGAACTACTTCATTGATGTTCGATGTTTGGAAAGGTCGGGATTTTATTCTTTTAGTCCTTCCTAAGAGATTGCTTGGCCTTAACGCAACATATACTGTGATCTGGATGATGAAGAAGGTGAACTTGCTTGAAAAGCGGGTGAGTGATGACTATGGCGTTGTGTTTTTTGTCCATCGTAGAGTTTATCGTTCTTACTACACTGAAGCTACTTAAAGGGATCTCCTGAACTCTTTAAGATAAGAGAAGACATTTCCAGGTGTTGCACATGTTGAAGATTTCTTTCATGATTACTACCATCATAGCCCATCCAAGAGTTTTGTCCTAAGGCATACTACCTTCTACTACCCTTATCGCATCCTTTCTCTAAAGGATCTAAGAGTGTTTTCCTACTGGCGGATCAACACCCCCATTCAGGTCATAATGCTGCCGAATCAACACCCTCATCCAAGTCATGATTTGGACGCACTGCTCAGCCCACTTCCAAGAGAATTGTCCCGGAAAGAGAAGACGTTAGAATAAGTAAAAAGTACAAGAAAATAGTAGTGAAATGGAAAAAGAGAGTTCCAAACTAGATCAACGTCCGCTGGAAAATCGATCTCCTACGTATTCGGACGAGGAATCTCGATCCGCTGGACGTGCATGTCCACAAAATAGGACAGCTCGGAAAAGGTAGCCTCCAGAATTTCTTAGGCAATTGGCCGAGGTTCACACGTGGCAAAACGATCCCCGTTGGTCGATAACAACCTCTATTGCACAGGTTAAGTCCATCCGACGCATCTAAACGGAGGTGCTTTTGGGACACACAAGTGGCCATATCCCTAACACTGACAGACTACCCATTTGGCAAGACTATCACGAAGGAGGAATATATAACTCTTGTGTTCCCCACCTCGATAATTCTGTTTCTAATTCAGGCTTCAAACGATCACCAATGTATATATGAGGAGTACTAAACAAATAACAATCAATAACTGCTTAAGGATCGCGACGGACTCCAAGTA
>JAUZSS010557019.1:0-13149 GCA_035668195.1 Sarracenia psittacina
CTTGTAAATCTTGTTTATTAAGGGCTATATTTGGATTCTACAATTGAAAGCATGTTTACGAAGATTTAGTATGGTCGTATAAGGTTTTAAGCAATTTTGGTGATAGATACCCAAAACAAGCTTCAACTTGATGCCCCAATACTTAACCAATTTTTGCAATTTTTAAAAATTTAGGCCCCCGTCAGGCCACCGCTCGAGCGGTTCACTGGGTGCCTAACTATGAATTTTGTTTAAAATTCTCAAGACTTGGGATTGTTTTGGGAAACCTTTATATACTATAAAAAAAAAGGGTTTTAGCATACTCTAAACCGGCTACAAGCTTTAAAATTAATTAAATTAATTGGATTTTGGTTTCATTTTCGGTTCATAAGGTATCTATTACATGTTTAACTTAATATCCGAAGTTAAGATGGTATAGATTGGTATCAGAACTCTAGGTTTAAATACCTTAGAACCGTGGCAAGGGTTGTGCCATGCCGAGATGGTTGACTTGTGTGTCACATTCATGCTTTAGAGTATGCTTATATAATTGACTTGTGATATGAATTGATATTTGTATGCTATGTGGTTACTTGAGTATGGAGGTAGGACTTTGAGGATGATACTTTTTGCTTTCAGCGTCCGGTTAACTAATCTGGGAATCTAATTAGAAAGGCGCTTAGTAAACGCATATTCTATTTAGGCATCCAAGCGAGTTGTTCGGATTGAGGTATCACTCCAATTAGTCATCTCAGTAGGTGATAAGATGTTAACATGCATATGTGCTAAGGTGTTAACATGCTTTTTTGGTTGAGTTACCTTGGTTTTTGGAAGTTGGTTATCTTAACTTCGAGCTAGGATTATTGGGAACTATTTTGACCTTTTCGCTCATAGATACGATGAGAGGAGGTATTCATGCCTCCAAGCCAAGGGCCTGAGTGGCTATGAGATATTTTCAACGTCTTAATCCTCCCATTTTTAGCGGCGAGCACGACCCTAAAGCCACCGCTGCTTAGTTGAAAATGACTGCAAGGATCTTGGATATGTTGAGGATTGTGGAGGATCAGTTGAGAATGGACTTGGATACCTTCCAATTGAGAGGGGACGTCGATGATTGGTGGGAGTTTGCTAAAACCACTGTTGACGGTACTTGGGTGGCATTCTTCAAAGACTTCTTGGACAAGTACTTCCCTGAGTCATCTAAGAATGTGTACCGAGAGGAGTTTTTGGCTCTTACGCAGGGATCCTTATCGGTGATCCAATATGAAGCTAAGTTCACCAGTCTATCCAGGTTTACCATAAAGATGGTGTCGAATGAGAAGCTTCGGGCAAAGCACTTTGAGATGGGTCTTCGCCCCGCGACCCGAAAACAAGGTTTTAGCGTTAAGACTTCGAGTCTTTTCAGAGCTGGTTGAAACTACCATCACGATGGAGAACGGGTTAGTAGAAACGCGTGAGTGTGGGGACAGATGACCACCAGTCAGTAGTGGTGTTGAGCAGTCATCTACATTACAATCTAAGAAGAGTAAGTTTGGAGGAAACCATTCGTTTTCTTCAGAACCATCACAGCAGGCATACTTGGCACCGGCACCTTCCACTACATCAACATGGCGCATAGATTTGAGCGATGGGATTTGCTTCTCTTGAAAGCAACCTGGACATAAGGCTAGGGATTGCCCTCAAACTCCAGTGGTGAGGACTGTGATTATGTGCCTTTAGTATTGATAATTGGAGGAGAAATAGGGGGACTGTCGGTAGAGGACCACATAGACCACCCATAATGCATCTTCGGGCCAGTCACATCAGGGTCGACTTGGTTATGCCCAGCCTTAGCAGCATTTGACCATGCAATCATCTAGGACAAGGGGAGGGCCTACTTCAGCTAGGGATGTTTAAGAGACCCAAAAAATCCGTGAACCAACCCAACCCGATCTCTATGCGTTGGGTACGGGTTGGGTTGGTTCGGGTCTATCAAGAGGATTGGTTGGTTCTGAGTCTAACAATTTTGGAATCAATATGGTCGGATCGGTTCTCAGGCTAGTAAGCCTCTAACTCAATCCAACCCGAGACCCGAAGAATTAAATTACAATTAATTCTAAAAATTAAATTACAATTAATAAAACCATTAAAAATTTAAATTACAATTTATAAAACCATTAAAAATTTAAAAATTTAAAATTTAAAATTTAAAATTTAAAACTTTAACTTACAATTAATAAAACCCTTAAAAATTTAAAAATTTAAAAATTAAAAATTAAAAATTTATTTATAAAAATTAAAAAATTAAATTACAATTAATAAAACCATTAAAAATTTAAAACTTTATAGTAGCTTTCAAAAAAAGACTTTAAAGTCTCTAATTTCTATAACATGTCAACATACTTGTAATTTTGAAATTTTTTTATGTCACATTTAATTACCCAAAAAAGATTATATATCTATTTTTATCTTTATTAATTTTATATTCAATAATCACCAATCATTATTCATAATGTAAAAAACGAAAGTAGTGACTAGTTAAGGAAAAACTGTTGGAATCGCAGTTTAACTCGAACAGAATTTAGTGGGATGGTTTGGGTTGATTCCAAAGACCCAATGGTTTGGTTCTAGGTCTATTTCTTGAGAACCGATCTACATCGGTTCGATTCTGGGTTAGAGTCCAACCCGAACCAGACCGACCCATGGACACCCCTAGCTGTAAGTCAGAAGGTTTCATAAGTAGCAATTGATCCTCGTAAGCTGTCATTTCATTATAAAATTCTTGGAGTGATTTGCCATTCTACTTGGCACTTCGAATAACCATCTCCAACTTATATTGTTTGGAAAAAGCAGAAGCATGGATATATTCAGTGGATAATTCCACACATGTTTACCCATTGTGTACTTTGAGATATTCATACCCATACTTGGTGTCACAGAGTAGTGAAACCAGGTGAATACTTTAGCATTTCCCATATCCCAAACTGTAATAGATGCATCATGCCCCTTAGCCTTCGGCTCTGCTCCCCAGCACCCTTTTTCAAGATTTGTTTTTTCCATAACATTAGATCAAGAAGAATAGTTAGTTCCATTAAAACAGATGTTAATAACTTTTAATTTATCTTCAGACATGTCAGAATCAGAAGACAAAAGATAATGCAAACCATAGCTTAAGCAAACGGGACCAACCAACTAGACCTCAATGATAGAAAACTTCTAAACAAAGGTGTGGAAGCCAAAGCTGGTGGGAAACAATGGAAAATATTCTGGCTGGTCTGGGAGGACGGAGAGGTTGCTGGAGGTTAGTGATGCAATATAGAGGTTCAGTAAACCTCAGTGTGGGTCGTCGATGCATAAAGGTGGACGTTGGTGGTTGGCACTATGAAAGAATAGCTTAGTGGTGGCTTGTTGGTGGTCAATTTCAAACATTTTGTGGAGGGTCGAATGCAAGAGACGAGGGGTTAGCAAAGGTAGGAGTTAGTGCGAAGGGTTGAAGAGAGGTTTTCGAAAGATTTAGGGTTTTTGAAGGGGCAACGGTAGACGACAGAAGAGAAAGTGATCGTCACTTCATAAATCTAGGTATACGAGGTGAAGTTTAGCATTAGAGAAGGAGAAAGATATCGTCCGTGGTGGGTTAGGGTTTACAACTGCTCGTCGTCGTCGATTGTCGGGGGTGATGACGGTTAGAGTTTTGATGGTTGCTTTGATACCATGTTAGCAAAGAAGAAGGAAGAATACTAATATATATATAAAACTCTAGTAATGTAAAATGGATTAAACTAACATTTTGTTATATCTAAAATAACAAAAGAATACTCATAGTATTTCGATGCTCAAATGCTTTAATTTCAAAGTTTTGGACGTCATACTATGGAGCGTCCTCCAAAAATTAATATGCTTATCAAGCCTTTTGCACTAGACAATGAGGAGCTTGTGGAGGCAAAGGAGTTCGTGAAATCGAAGCTTGACCAATATATTGTTGAGTGGCAAGTGGCTCAACAATCTGATGGTACTATGGGGATTGTAGTGTGGTCAAATTTTTGATGAATTACAATATGTTATATTATGGGTATATTTGTCCACTTCTTGCTACCAAAAGGGACAACAAACAAACCAAAGCATTGTAGCATGGTCAAATTTTTACTACAAGGGTGAAGTGCAATGATCATATTTGTTGTTTGGTGATTGACATTGGGAGCTGTCTGAAGAAATTAAACCTTGGAAGAAATTGGGTTTGAAGGTTGAGCTCCATCCCGCGCGTTATCTCGTGGTCTGGATTACTAATACCAAGCTTAAATGTGATAAGTATTCTGTAATATTTACCATTTGCAAGCTCAGAGAGATGGTAATGTGTGAAGTGCTACTACCTCTTAAGTTTTACCATATTCTCTTAGATTGTACATGGATATGAGATTGTGAGGTCAAGCATGCCAACACTTGTTCTTTCATTGACGGCAAGACAAAGTACACTTTCTTCTAACATTGATTCAAGTACTGTTAAGCTGAAGAAAAACTGTTTGTTGATATAATGTGTTTCTCTTTCTAATGGTATCTTGGGTTATGCTCATGATTCGTTGGAGTTGAGTTCCTTTTAGCGGAGGAGAATGAATGGTGTAGCCATTGATCGGCTAGAGAGCCGTGCTCCAATTTAGAAGTCTCGAGTCAAGTCCATGGCCCCGATGCGAGTGGACAAACCTTTTTTGTTCAATAATTGTCGTTGGCTGTTGTTTAATTTAGAAGTTATTTGTGAGCTATTTAAGTTATTTTTAATATAATTTATTATTTTCTTTTGTGTTAGGGTTTACTTATAAATAAGGTGGTTATCCATGTATTCCTTAGTTTTTATTAATAATTGTAGGTGTGCCGGAGAATTAGGGTTGTGGTCCTTCTCTCCCCTTCTTCCTCTTCTTGTTTGGCTTCAACTTCATAATGCTGCTACTTCCTATGTTTGTGATGCCTTGTATTGTATTCTTTTATTTTGTCGCACTTCTAACTTTTCAAGATCCACTTCTTACCCTTTTTATTTGTAATTTATTTTGTACTAATTACTTTTTCCTGTTGGGTGATCTGGTTCAATCAACTTATTGTTCCCTCACTCCTACTATAAGCCTTATTTCTTCAGATCTTAAAAACTTATTTTGAAGGCATCAACATCGGTAGTGGTACCTAGTACACAATTTTGTTGTCATATTATTTTATACATAGACCGATTGGTCTCTTGGGAAAAAAAAAGTGTGTATGTGTTGGTACATAGAGTGGAGATAAATATGTGATGCAATAATATTTGGCTTTCTCATTGAATAAAATACATTTCTGGCCTTTTGCAGGTCCGAACGATGTAAAGGATGTCTTTTCTACTTTGAAAGATAGTGCTGCTGAACTTAATGGTAGCAATGACACCCTAAAGCATCAGGTCTTATTTGCTGGAACTGGCTTGAAAACAACATTGTATTCTATACATTGTATTGAAGTATCCTGTAGAGCGTTCTGTTTGTACCTTTTTATGTTATTCTAGAAGTGCTTGAATTTTGAAAATGATGTGTTCATCTCGGTTCTATTTTGTCTCTGTTAGAGATTCCTACCCTTAACAGTTTTGTGTTGTACAATTAAATAGAGAGAACAAACCTTTAATTGGGTATTTCCACGATTCTTTGCAATTCGATTCATGTATCATTATATTTCTTATCTATACAAATGGCATATAACAGGAGTTGAGTATGGTATACAAAACCACTTTTATGAACCCACAATGCATGAGAAGTGCCACTTCCTAAAATCCACCCTGAACTCAGGTCGGCTAGGGAGAAGTACAAGGGGATTAAAACAAAGCTTATGGTCTCTGCATTGTGCTAGAAGATATTTGATCAGAAGGGAAGAGTCCTTGATCTTGTTTAGAGTTCTATCACGTCTATGTAGTTAGTCGCCTGTTACTTTCTTTCTGTTTTCATATGTTTTGAGAGGTTAGGGTATTGTTGTAATTCTAAAATACTGGACTTGGCTTGTGGTATTGGCCTACTGATGTAATTTGGGTCAAGTTATGATCTTTTTTTTTTTTTGTTTTTTGGTTATGGTTTTGGTTGGTCTAGAATACTCTACTCGGTAATAATTTAGTGGTTTACTTTTTCGAGCCAAAGTCCTTGTAGGAATGCGATGACTACAATTAAAGAACAAAACATCAAGACGATTGAAATCTTGTATTTTCTAGTAAAGCGATATTAAGTATTATTCGGAACCTAAACTCTTAATATTTTTATTGGTACATAGTGAAATTCATCAAAACGGCACAAAACACACGGAAACAATGATTCAGTTTCCCTTTTTACAACTACATCCCATATGAATTCGTTTTTCTGTTCGCCTGTAATTTCAATTAATTATTCCATCACTCTTCCTAAATTTCCAATGTATTTAGGTTTCCAAGGGATCTGTCAGAGTTTTAACCTAATTAAGAGACGTTTTTGGTTGGTATTTATTAGTTTTTCTGTTATTTCCTATGTATTTGTTAGTCTTGTTTGGTAGCAATGTTATGCACATTTAAAATCATACACTTTTTTGGGGTTAATTTGTTGACTTTAATTTAATGATTTATAGTGCATTTCGATATTTAGTACCAAACTGTACAGTTGGGCCATTTATATGAGTGGATTGAACCTCAAACAAATTTACAATTATTTAGTTAGATTATATATGCATTTTGATGGGTTTTAGTTTTGCTCCCCATCGCGTGGGTGATCAAGCAAAATCTAGCACCTATTTGTGTTCGTTCCCTGTTCACTTTCTTTTACCTCATTTAATATATAACCCTATTAGATCTTTTGCATCCTTTACCTACCACGGGGCTAACGGCTGGTTGATTTTAAGTGGGAGAGAACTTCTCTTTTATGATTGAAGAGGTCCCTCATCTGTAAGCTTCTATCAAATGAGGGGAAAGAGTCTATTGTGGGAAAATGGAATGCCACATGACTATGCACACCTTATATAACAATGAAAACATTTAAAGTCAATGGTAAATAAAACCTTAAATTTAGTCCTGAACAATTTTATATGCATGGAGAATCTGTTATATGAGGGATAATTCCAGTGATGCTCAAACCAATGCTTATGATTGCACAACGACATCCTCCAATTGCAAGTCACCTGTTTGATAGGCTGTGTGGATCTCCTGAAACTTTAGATTATTGTAGTCCATAACACATTGCAGTTATTTACATGTGCTGGCACAATATATAATATGATAGGTAAACTATCAATTTCAGTTTCTATTGTTTTGTGATTGCTTATTGCATGATGATTTTTGTTTTTGTATTTTGTTTTTTCTGTGCAGATTGCATACAGCCTTCTGTTTTCTCTTGTGATTGCTGTCTTATCGGATGCATTGAGTGCAGTACCTGATAAATTGTCTCTCCTATCTCGTGATACTTCTTTTAGCCAAGAATTTCAGGAAACTGTAAGCTGAATGATGGTCGTTTTCTCTTTTTAATGCTGAAAGAGCTTTATTTATTGTTAAGTTGTTCAATGATTTAAATTCGTTTCCTTTAGGTGATGGCTTCTGGAAGTGATCCAATTGTTGAGGGCTTTGTTGATTGTGTACGATTTGCATGGACTGTACATTTAATTTTAATTATAGATGGAATTGATTCAAGGGAGATTGTGCCAAGTGCTTCATCTAGTGAAATGCAATATATATTCTCGTGCTTGGACGTTATTTCCTCAAACAATGTGTTTCAGTTTTTTCTGGTTATGATTCTTCAGACTGCAGCTTATCAGGTTTGTCTTTTTTATTTTTTATTTTTAATTTTATATCAGGAACACATCTAATTTTTCCCTTCACCCCTTCTTTGCACATCATAGTCACCTCTGGCCCAAGTAGTCCATACAATACATTTTCTGTTCTTATTGTTAACCCTAGTCTAGGAAAATCTGAAAGTAGCATCTGTTGATTCAAATCCTTGCTTTGAACCTTAAAAAAGAATAGGTAGGGGACATTTTCATTTTTCTTTTTTCCCCTGTTTCAGGTTTAGTTTTTCTTAATATATATACTTTTGCTTCTTTCTCAGTCAATATATTTTTTGCGTGCTAAACCTATAATTCTCTCTGTTGAATCTAACATGGTGGGTACATATTTTGCTATCATTTAAGTTTATAGGGCATCTTATTTTATTTATTTATATTTTATTTTTTGTGCATGTGTATGTGGAGAACAATATACAAGTGTAACTCTTATGAATTATCATCCTAACTTTGATGTAAGAAATCAGCTATGTCAACCCTTCTTCCATCTCCCATTCGCTGGCTTTGTGATACTAGTAGTAGTATACTGTTAAGTACTGGAACAATTTATTGAAATGGAGCCAATATATCTAATGAGAAGAGCTTCTTAATTACAAATTTTAAGCCAATAATTCTAATGAGAACATTTTTTTGGTTGTTGGATATATATGTTGCTTCAGATCCCTCTGTATGCCAATTAGATTATAATTAATGTAAGAAGGCATTTTGGCTCCCAGAAAGTTGCCTGTCCCTCCACATGCATAATCGAATAGTACTTAGATGGAGCCTACTCTGCTGCATAGGTTCAGTATTTTTTAGTGGTACATCCCCCAAAAATCTGTAGTATGGGGTTGCTCCATTCAGCAGATGTAATATTTGGTGTAAAGAAATTCCCTTCCTAGGATTTGAACATTTTTAATCATTTTCTCGTCAATGCAGATTAGTTGGCATGTTCTTTATTCCAGGTCGCAGAGACTGGAAAAGGATAACAAAACAAACATTCCAAATTCACATTCAAGATGCATATTTTGGAAGATCTGAAACTCTTTGACAGCTTGTATTGGAATTTTGTGTGTTAGTTAGGGGATCCTTTTTGGAAGAACAATATTTAAGGATTTAAGAAAAGAAATGGTTGGGAGAAGAATGCTTTCCCCAATCTCCAATTCACACACCCAAATTAAAGTGAGCATGCTAGTTATCTAGATTCATAAATCATTTTTTCCCTGCTATTGAGTTGCATGTGACCATGTGTTGGAATACAACTGTCTCAATTGGCGCCGAATGTCTTATATGTGCACTCTACATCAGGGAAGTGGAGTGATTTAGTTTAAAATTGTATCTCATTTGGTAATGTAATTTAGTTTTTTAATAACATTTCCCATTATGAGTGGAAGGCTGCCCATTACTCCCTTGCACAGGCTGTTTTCTTTGGGGGTGGGGCGTTTGCATTTTTGAGTTATTAGAGGTAATGGTTTTCCATTGATTTTCTTACATCATGTCAGATTTCTTCATATTGGACTATTGTGTAGAAGATCAAGGGGTTTCTTGTGGATTAGGAACTCCCTTATGGGGTGAGATGTCCAGATTTGAGTCTTAGGGCTGGAAGCCTTTGCTTCCCATTTCCTACCTATTGTGAAGGAAAAACTATTATATTGGTACTTATTTCCTCCACATATAGGAAACAATAATATCTTTCATTTGTCTTCATTGACTCTGTTGACACTGTAGGAGGTTTGTAACCTTAAGAAGTTTTGTTTTTCAGTTTTTGTCAAGCAGGAAACTACTTGTTTAAGGAAATGCTCCTTTTCTATTCCAAATGTATCTATTAATGGGGAAATTACTTCACTTGGTATTAAAAAAGAGTAACAGTTCTCTATATACACGCCAAAATGCTTTTCATCTGTTCTGCTGTTGTCATATTCACTTTGTTTATTAATTTATTTAAGGCATACTGACTCCTGAAGCTACTGACATCAGCTTTTATCAATAAATTTATTTATTGACATAGAACCATGTTTCTTATATATATATAAGAACTGAAAATGGTAGTGTTGAAATCCCCTTTATTGTTGCTTTTGTTTCTTTGTTGTTGTTTACCGTGCAGCAACTTATGATACTGGTTCAGTGTAGCTCTTAAGTAGCTTATTCTAAGTAAACATTTTTGCTAAGAAGATCCGTTACTCATTAAAGGAGTAACACAGAGCGATGCTCAAATATTGCATTCATGATCTTTGGGGGATCATTTGTTATTATTTTTGTTGTGCTTATGTTTGAGCATGCCTTCCCCTTTGGTCATTCTTCCTCTTTGAATTCTACAGAATGATGATGAGGACATGATCTATATGTACAATGCTTATCTGCACAAACTTATCACATGCTTTCTCTCTCATCCAATTGCTAGAGACAAGGTAAGTTGAAATTCTTTCATTTCTTTCGCGCATCGATAATAACGACTTCATGTAAAATTATAAGTAGTTGGCTTGGTGCATTTGGTTCAAAAAGACCCTAGAAAAAAAGAATGTTTTCTTATTAAATTATCTAATATATCCGCACGCCGTCTATGATTTCATTCCCTTTGTCAAAGCTTTGCATTTAAACAACGACGAATTGGTGATGTGGAATATAATAGAAGTAATATTTTTGATTTCATTAAGTTGTTTACTATTTAGTTTTCTTTTAATTTGGGATCTAGGCTTTTTTTCTTTAAACATTACCTTTCCTTTCTTGTTAGGAATTCTAGATTCCTATCCTAGGAGGATTTTTTGCCTATAAATTAAAGGTTTTGGCATTGTAAATTTGTAATAGGTAGCTTTGAATTAGCAAAATTGAGAGTTCATTAAGGAGGTGGCCATTGTGTACTTCGGGCTATGCCTCACTTGTGTTTCTTCTACTCTTCCCCACTTGTGTTTCTTCTACCCTTCTTTTTCGTTTCTCTCCTATTGTTCTCTATGAATTGGGCACTAGAGCCTTACTAGAACACTAATCTTGTTGTAGCCTGGCCGAAATCTAGCATCATCAGATCTTACGGCTTTATTGCAACCAGACGAACTCCTTTGTTGCCGATCGCAACTTTTTGCCTTCGTGTGATTATCGTCAACATCGTCTCTTATGTTACATACGCTATTGACACCATTGGAATCCAATAGCCATGACAACCTCATCAAGCATCTTCGGACATCGTTGTAAATCAACGAACACCGTAAGTCAATCTACACTAGTCTTTGCTGTCATCCATGCTACCAAATGATTTATATATTGAAGTGAACCCATATTTGCCGTTCACCTTCACCATTGTTGTTGACCGTAGGGCCCATATTTGCGCTAAAGCTTCTTCGGAGCTCTTCACCATCGTTGACCAAATCTATCTTTAGGTTAGTATTCTCCAAACCCTACATTTCTCTTTCTCTCTCTCTCTCTCCTTCCTCATTTTCTCTCTTCTACACTCGATTCTTGTTGTAGATCACTGCATCGAGAGATTCAACAAAAGGGACTTAATTATGATACAAAACTTTAATTTTCTTAACCCGTAACACAACCTTTGACCTGTAATCCTCAATCAGACTCATAACTATGTTTATAACCCATCTACATGTCAGGTCGGCGTGATAGAACCCTCTAGATTCTTTAATGTAAACTAGACCTATATCAACCTAGATTTACCCAATGGACCCACAACCAATGTATCGGATTGTGAAACCTCCAGTACCAAAATTTACTAACATACTAGTCAATATTGTCGATATGTGGCCTTAATGCCTTATAACCGGAAAGGATCACAATTTTGTTCCTGGTATGTTATTTGGATTAGTATAGAAGTAGAAATTTTTTGTAACGTTTCAAGAAATTTTCAAAGGTGACAAAATTAGAAATGTTTCGAAATGTAAGTTGAAATCACCCATTTTTGCTATAATAGCTTGGTCCCTAGCTAGACTAATTGCATTTTATATGTTTCAGATCTATATATTAAAGAGTAATAATGGATCAGTTAAACATATAGAGATTTATATGGTTATTAACATAAGTAAACAAGTCTAAAAGCAAAAATCAATATTTTATGAATTAATATTTTTATATATAATCATAACACTTAATCTTAGTAAATGTGAGTGTAAATAGTTTTTGAAAATTGTAAGATCTTAATAAAATAAACTATAAATTTTTAAAAATAATCAGTGAAGATCAATTGGAGAAATTGACAGAACTCCAGGTGAGTTATAAGGAAATATTGAAGATATTTATACAATGTCAAAATTTGTGACCTCCATCATTTTTCAGGAAGGCAAGTCTAAGAAAATTAGCTCATCGTGGGAAAATATATTATATATTGTAAGTAGTGGATGACAACACATAGTATCCTGTCAAGGCTCAAAATGTCACCAAAGCAGCAGTAGTTAAAAATGTCCAATTGTGGTTCTGAATCATCCTCAGGACAGAAATCATGGATTAATCCACTTCACCTCTGAAAGTTGGTTGAAGGAGAGATTTAATGGAAAATAGTTCCTAAAAAGTTAACTCTTTGATAAGATAGCAAAAGAATGTGACAGCTGTGGAACATGGCCCAAAAAGCAGGGACCTGGTCCTATCCCTTTCCACCACGGGAATCAGAGTCTTGTGACTTAGAGGTCAGGGAGTTAATATTTTGCCAAGCACCATGCTGCAGAACAGAATGGTAAGTTGGTGGCATTAGAGAGAGGAAACCATTATGATTAGCTCTTGTGCATATATGTCTCGGTGCATAACAACCCTAACAAATTTAATCTCTCCAAACATGATGAAATATAAGTCATCATGAGTGAGATGTGAATATCGTGACGCTTTTCCTTAAAATGGGGAAAAATAAACCTATTTCATCAAGTTAAGAAGATAAGAGACACAACCCCCTTTGCCTTCTCTTTCTAAAATCCCATGTACTTGTGCACTTGAGCTCTGAGAAAACCCTCTCGCTCCCTATTTTGATTGAACTGCTTGAATCCCTCATCTAGTCAACCCTACTCTTTGGTGGCATACATGTGAACTACTTCATCATTATTCATACTTACATATTATTTTGGACATACACCTGAAATCAGTCTTAACTGATGCAATCAAATTACACAGAGAACTCAAAAATCCAAAGAGAAAATGAAGAAACTCTAACCCAAGGTTAGAGAGAGAAATAGAGCACTCAGCCCAAAAATTTGCTATTAATTTACATCCAAAAACTGCTTACAGTGACCCTATCAAGACCTCTATAGACTAGGAAGACGGTTGCCGCTTAACCCTACTAACAGAATAATTAAGACTGAACAAGGAACTAAAAGAAAAAATAGTACAGTTATTGTATTTTTTTTAATATAATTGTCAACACATCTATTATACTGCATCACAACACACACACACACACACACACACCAAAAAAAAAAAAAAAAAACTTAACTTCAA
>JAUZSS010558096.1:0-13925 GCA_035668195.1 Sarracenia psittacina
ATGCAGACCATACTATGTTTATCAAACAAGGTGATAATAAGATTACTGTTCTTATTGTTTATGTCGATGACATAGTTGTGACAGGAAATGATACCGAGAAGGCATCTTGTCTCAATACAAATTTGGCAAAAGAATTTGAAATGAAAGATCTCGGAGTGCTACGATAATTCCTTGATATTGAGGTGGCTCGATCAGATAGAGGGATCTTCATTTCGAAAATGAATTATACCCTTGACTTGTTAGAGGAAACTGGTATGATGGGTTGTCGACCTGCAAATTCACCTATTAAGGCCAAGCATCGTCTCAATAGTTGTGATGGAGAAGCTGTTAACAAAGATCAATTTCAGAGACTTGTTGAAAAACTGATATACCTTTCTCATACCAGACCCGATATCGCTCATGCCATAGGGGTTATCAGTCAATTCATGCATGACCTTCGTACCATTCACCTTGATACAGCTCACCGTATTCTACGTCACATTAGGTTTACACCTGGAAAGAAGCTCTTGTTTTCTCGTCATAGCCATATGAAATTAGATCCTTCACAGATACAGATTGGGCCGATTCAGTGGACAACAGAAGATCTACATCGAGATATTTTACTTTTGTGGGAAGTAACCTAGTTACTTGACGAAATAAAAAGCAATCAGTGATATCAAGATCAAGTGTAGAGGCAGAGTATAGGACTATGACACATGATATTTGTGAGTTTATATGACTTCAGATGTTATTAAAGGACTTGGGGATGGAATGCGAAAAACCTATGAAGCTGTATTGTGATAATAAAGCCGTCATTAATATTACACATAACCCAATACAACATGATAGAACAAAGCATATAGAGAATGATTGACATTTCATCAGGAGAAACTATGCCAAGGCTCAATTTATATGTCCTTTGTGAAGTCCCAAGATCAATTAGCTAACATCTTTACTAAAAAGCTTAGTAAAGTGTTTCAACCTATTGTCTGCAAGTTGAACATACGAAACATCTATGCACCAACTTAAGGGGGAGTGTTAAGTTGAGGAGTATTATTATAATATCATATGTTTATCTCACTCTATATATAATAGTTGCTATAGAGCTAATCCTATTCATGGGAAGCACCACTTTTCACTCTCACGACAATTCTTTCTTCTCCTCTCCTTCTCTGTCTCATATATTTCTTTCATCTAACATATAGGTTGTTCGACCCTAAAAGGGTTGAATGGTGGTGGAGTAAGATATACCCTATTGTAGGTCAATATCTAGAACATGATCCTAAAGTAGGTCATTGAGCATAAATAGGATTATAATATACCTGCTGTTGGTAGCCCATAGTGGAGACCATTGGTGATGCTTGAGGCCCCATTCACGTATTAATAGGCGGGGAGTTCACATTCGCCCCTTCCACTTGTGGATTAGCCTATTTTGTCACGTATATTTTGGGCTACTTATGGCCTTTTTAATCACTGAGATTTATGGTGTCCTTCAGCATTTGGATTGGTAAACACTTCCACAAGTTTGGTGCAACATTTCATGGAACATAAAAACTCTTCTCGCCACTTGATTGGCTAGCTTCTCGAATTCCCATTGTCAAGTACTGGTTCATCACATTGGCTTCGCTATTCGCTGTTGGCCTCTGCTAAAGCCACTTTCTTCATGATTCCCTTCATCATGTCTCCTTCAAACTATTTCTCTTCCAAATTAAATGTGTCCCACTGGGCGTGCCAAATTTTTTAACAAAATGAACAATTTTTCCATCGAGGTTCACAGAAAACCCTATCAAGCGACTGTGCGGTTCGATATCGTATTTCAAGACATCCTTGACAAATATAAACCAAAGCACAAGAAATCAACAGAACATAAAGGGGAAATTTTATTGCTAAGGTGATAAAGAGTATAAGGCAGACATTTGAACTCTAGAACTAACAGTAAGTACTAAAAATGAAAGAGTTCATATCAGGTTTGATGATGATCTTATTTTTACAATCAAGCGTTTATATGTGTTTGGTTCTTCCTTCCAGGAATTTGAAAAAATAACTGTCTGCTTTTGATTTGTAATGTGGCAACCGCCTCTTAATCACCTTGATCATGGGACTACCATGCCGATTACTCATCTTTTAGTGGGCAATTGTGCGGCCCATAAATAACTTTCAATCGACAAAGTTAGGAAAAATCATAAATTGACGGAAACCATTAGGTCACTCTTTTTCCGCTCGACAGAGCATAATGCCATTATCCCTCTCTCAATGAAAATTTACAGATTATGGTGTAAATAGTCATATTTTTACTTCCACTAGATATGTCGCAAGTGAGATAATTGTCTTTTTAACATAGCAACATATATATATATATATATATATATATATAACATATGCAAATATTTGTTGAGGTTAGGGGAATCAATCACATATCGCAGTTGGGGCAAACATTCGCAAAGTGAATAGGATCACCACTAACATAACACCTTCTACTAGATACGAGATCACCCGTTGCTGAGACAAATGTCATGTCAGCATTATGTCCACTTCGACCTCCCCTGCCACTGCCATTGCCACGGCCATGGCCACCCCTTGATCTGGTATTAGATACTGAGCTGCTGTTATTACCACGAGGAGCACTTCTTCGCCCATTACTGTTGCCAAGGCTATCCTCCCATCTGCATTAATTGTGGGGATCAAGTGAAAGTAGCAAAATCAAGCTTTTCATAAGCAGCATATTCCTTTTATACCACTTGGTCTCGTTTTCAAGAACCTCTTTCGTGACAGCTTATTCTTGAAATTAAAAATTGGGAGATGGAAACCAGGAACGAAAAGGATGGCAAGATTCAGGACCAATAAGCAGTCAATAGACTTCATGTTGGGAACTATTTTATGCAAAAACTACACACGTATAAGTACAGCTAGAAAGACGTACACAAAGAAGTTGCATCCCTGTGATTGACAAGAGTAAAACTTTCTTCCCCTGTTATTTGCAGTATTCGCAGTGCGCAAAATGCATGGTGTGCCACATGTTTGACAAGGAATTGAAGATTCTCCTGCATTGTTGAAAAAAAAAAAACGAAACATTACAAGATAAAGCACAGAAAACCTCTAGAGCACTAATGGAGAAGTTACTCAACAGGAACTCAATCCAGGAAACTGTCAACAATGGTCAGAAGTTCATGACATTATTCAGTTCAGAAAGTCTCTTAAAGAGGATTAGCATCTATCCCTTGAGGGACGTGACTGGAAGGAAGACACCTTATCAGAAGTATAACTCAGTTGATCAGAAAGCAAAGGTTCATTTCTCAGGCATATGAAATTATGATTTTGATGCCAGTTTTCGATCATGGTAATTCGGTGGTTGCTCAAATGTCCCCGGATGTATTTTTCTAACAAGTCCTATTTTGATCATATAAAATGGTACTTTATTTTAAGAAAATGATAACCACCGCCCATTAGGCATTGGAGAATGGATAAATAATGCATAATATCTGGTGTATTATATCTGTGAAAGTGGTAGTGCTTCAAAAGTGTATGTATATGTATATATATATATATTCCCATTAGGTTAATGTTCACCGCCCAATGAGCGGTGATTAGCACAACCGTTATTTAAAGTGGTTATGGTGATAACCAAAAATAGAAGGGGCAAGTATCTTACCATTTTGTTGACCCATTCGCTGAGGCTGAGCCCAGGAAGAGTGAAAACCCTGGGAGGGGCAGTCATTTGCAGAATGCCCATATTGCCTGCAATGCGTGCAAGCAATATGAGTTGAATTACTTCGTTGAGTATGGCTGGAGGATGTAGTGGGTCCACGATCTCTTCCTGGAGAAAATATTACAAACTATTCAGAACTTACATGGTTGTTAATTGTAACATTGATGAAAAGTTATTTGAGAATCCATCAATAACCACCCCCACCCCCCCCAAACTTTCTCTATCGTGCGCACATGCATGATCGTTATGTGCCACACACACACAACACTTTGGACACACTGAGGAAGCTGTTCGTGAACAGTAATTGTAAAACATGTTTTTCTGGTGCCCTCCACATGCCCACAAAATCAATCTACATCCACAATCAGAGAATTACTTCATTGTTTTCCTAGAATAGCAAGAATAATAGGACATGAAGATGCTGAAAATTGAAATATATAAAGTGTCTATGAGTACTTGACATAGATGGCTTGGATCGATAAACTGGGACTAGACAACCGGGAGTTATTGTCACATCCTAATAAATGATCATGTAGAAATAATCAAAACATTCAATAATATTAAAAGATGTTCAGATAGATACCTATACGATTGTTTATGTCAGGCGGATTCAAAATATAGCAGTTCTAAACGCCATATATTGGGCAAGCCAAACCTGCTCTGAAATTCAATTTTCATCTGTGTTAAGGTGTTAGAACATTATTAACAAGCTACTAAGACCTTGTAAACTCATGTTAGTGTCATGTGAGCAGTTTGCGGGAAAACTATTAAATGGAATCACAAATTGTCTAAGAGAGCCAAAAGAATTGTTAACTTGGCTAGCTTGATATTGGAAGTTAGTTCTCATTCCAAGAAACTCAAAATCAATGAAGCTGGAGAAAACACAGCAGATTAAATCATTAACCTTGATTCGCAGTCAACTAGTTCGAAACTAGGATGCTGTTATAACCAATCCAGCTTTTGGGTTTGAGCATGGAATGTAGTTTATAGTCTTAGTGAATGAGAAGCACAAGCAACAAGAAGACAAGTGCTGGAATAGCAGTACCAAAGGGCTATGGGTTATTGTCAAGGTTTAAAAACACATCGCGACTGATACCATTGTCGCACTTGATCTGCTAAGCCTTATGGGCTTCAATTTGGAATCCCGAATAGGATGGATTGGTGGCTGGTTTACAACTTCACCAGTTGCTACTGAAGGAAATGAAATTCTTGGCTTCTTGAGTCTTTCCAATGGTGACTTTGTGCATCTTCAGTAGGAAACTAACAAATGAAGTTCTGAACCATTTGTTACAACCTCTAATTTAGAAGGCACAGTAATACCTTTTCTCTACAAGCACTGAACTGGTCCATGCAAGATGTCCTAGAATAGAATTGTTAACTCTGCCCATACGATAAGAAATTTCTAGCTTTCCGGTGGACATATCTCGAGGGTAGATATCACTCTGAAGAATGTTATCATGGTATAAACTCATATTTACCCATAGTTTGTTTTTCTTTGTTCCCTCTGTTGGATGGGTTGAGTTGTTGAATACCTTTAAACTGGATATAAAATAAGACAGTATAAAGTGAAGAACAATAAATTCAGATCATTATATACATTTGTGTTATGATTTTTGGAGAAAAGCATACATCTAAATAATGAGAGCCAATAGATATATATAAAGCTATAATCCCATAACCTTAACGGGCTTATTACAAAATAAGGCTCAAGGTCCACATATCACAACACTCTCTCTCTCTCTCAAGTTAGAGCATAAATACTAATCATGCCTAGTTTGTTATAAATATATTCAACCCGGTTACTAGTAAATGATTTGATGAAAATATCACCAAGTTGATCATTAATCTTCACATGGTAATGTCATTCTCTAATTTCTCTCTAATAAAGTGACAATCAGACAACATGAATTGCAAACTAGTTATCACACCACAATTGAGTGGTCAGCTCGATACCTCAATTCCTCCAGAAGTTGATAAAGATAAGTTATATCACTTGTGACGTGCGCAAGTACACGATACTCAGATTCGACACTAGACCGTGCTACAACCGGCTGGTTCTTACTTTTCTAAGAAACTAGATTCTCATCAATAAAGACACAATAAGGTGTAATGGACTTGCGATCATAAGGTGAACCTGTCAAATCGGCATCCGAGAATTCTACCGTAATCACTATAGAGTAAACCACGACTACAATGCTCCTTGATATCTTAAGATATGAGTCACTGCCACCCAATGGGAAACACATGGATCATATATAAACTAACTTACAATACTCACAAAAAATGCAATATCTAGACGAGTAAGTGAAAGATGGTTCAATTTCCCCACCACCTGTCGATACTTGTAAGGATCAAGATAACATCATCTTCTTTAGGTACTAGTTTCACCCAGGAACCATAGGAGTGGCACTTGGCTTTGTACCCATCATACCAGTGTCCCGTAACAGCTCAATAGCATATTTACGTTGGGATAAGAATATCCTATACTTACAGCGAATAACCTCAATACCTAGAAAATATCGTAATAAGCCAAGGTCTTTAGTTTAAAAATGACTGTAGAAAACCTTTTAGGGAAGCAATCTCAACACTGTTACTGCTTTTAATAACAATATCGTTTAATTTTACCATTAGAAGGATATATCCAGCATTAGAATACCGATAGAACACTGAGTGGTTTTTTGCTGCTCTCAAAAGACCAAATTCTAAAATAATAGGGCTAACCTCCCAAACCATACTCCCGGAAACTGCTTCAAACCATAAAAAGATTTCCTTAGACAACAAACATACCCCCACTCCCCCTAAGCAACTAATCCCCAGGAGGTTGCTCTAAATATACCTTCTCCTATAAAGTACCTAGAAGAAAAAGAATTTTGATATCCAACTGATGTAAACGACAACCCGAGGAAGTGACCAATGAGATAAGAACACGAACGGAAACCATCTTTGGAACTAGAGAAAAGGTATCGGTATATTGATGCCATAGACCTAAGTATACCATTTGGCTACTGAATGAACCGTTAACCATTTCTTCATGGAGATTTAGAGGAAGAGATATATATGGATGTACCACTAGATTTCTCATCTTATGAAATTGAAGGGAAAGGTGTACAAATTGAAGAAGGTCCTATGTGGGCTAAAACAATTTCCTAAAGCCTGGTTTGATAGATTCTTCAAAGCTATGCTATGATTTGGGTACCAACAAAGTCAAGCAAAATTATACTATGTTTATCGAGCAAGTTAATGATATTGAGGAGACATCTCATCTTAAGGCAAACCAAGCAAAACAGTTTGAAATGAAAGATCTGGGGGCACTATGATATTTTCTTAGAATTAAAATACAATCTTGACCTTCTAAAGGAAACAACATGTTGAGGTTGTCAACTTATAGATTTACCTATTGAAGCTAACCATCACCTCGGCAATGGTAATGAAGAACATGTAGTCGACAAGGGTCAATTTTAGAGGGTGCAAGAAAACTAATATACCTCACACGAGACTTAATATTGTATATGCTGTGGGGGTTATCAATCAGTTCATACATGATCCCCGTAGTATACATCATGATTCCTGTCATAAGCCATATACCTAGATAAGGTGCGTATGGGAACATGATGTACGAGAACATATGTATAGAAGCATCGTGGCACCTTATGAGGAAAAATTGTGGTGATTTTTAGAGTGTTTTTTATCTATGTATGTCATGAATCGTCCTATATCATAAGTAGTGCTACGTCACGAGTCGTGTTATGTTCAGAGCCGTGTACTCAGGAAATGGTGCGTATGCAAAGGTGATGTATGGAAACAGACTATGTGGGAACGTCACAATACCGTAAAATGGAAAGAACAAAACAAAATTGGGATGGGATGGGCTATCTTATGTGAGATCTTAAAAATACTTATTGCATGTTGAGGTGAGGCAGTTCAAATGGTCCTCCTTATCATATTGTCAGTTTTCATGTTTTTGTTCTTGTTTATGATACTCTCTAATGTGACTTGAGGGTAGAAAGTTAGGGTGTTGTCAGTGTTTGTTATCCTTCTGGTGAACAATGAAAAGAAAGATTCTTTAGGAACCCTTCTTTCTTCAAACAGAACGAATAGAGATGGGGAAGGGCCGACCTTTGCTCGAAGGCATGCAAAGCTATATTTTCTTATTTATTGGCCAAGAACAAGTGGCCCAACTTGAAGTTCTCAACCCCTACATGTCTTATTCCAAGCTGATAGGGTGGTTCGCAACTTATGACATTTTATCATTTTATGCCACGTAAAGACGAGGTCGGAGGAAGAGAAATATAGGAAGATGTGGAAGAATTAGAGTGAGTTTGAGGAAGCCTCCCACCCACTGGCAAGGGTCTTTTGGAGTTCCTCATGGTCCAGCGTTCGAACCCCGGCCCCTCCCTCTCCCCCTACTTAGCTAACCAAAAAAATTAGAGTGAGTAGTACGTAATTAAAAACACTGTTGAAAACTATTTAACATTAGTTAAATTTGTAATTATCTTTCCAAAATCCATTATGTTAAATCGGTATAAGTTACTTTCTGAAAAAATAAATAAATAAATAAATAAATAATAAAAAGGAGAATTTAGGTAGGAAGTGAGCTCTGTGTGTGAAATTAGGTGCGCATTGTGTGCGATTGACGAAATCAGGGGCGCCCTTAGGGCATCGCCTCCGGCGAGGAGATTATGAACAAGCATTAGACCAAGCGAGTTCTCTCTAATAGGATCCAAGATGCTGCGGCGAAATCCGGTAAGTCGGGGAATAAACCTTCTAACAGGTTCCACTCTCTGGTCTCTCCCGACTCTGACGAATATGAGGTGTGTTTTCCCTCATTACCTGTATCAAACTCGAAACCTCAGAAGGAGCTGGGTATGCCTAAAGATCTGAAACAGCGATCTATAGACCCATCTCTGTACAGGCGTATTATTGAAGAAGCTTTGAGTATCCATGATAACCTGGAGGTCTTTATCCGAGATACTCCCATGGAGGTAAAATTAAATGAGTTACTTAGATCCGAAAAGAAATTTCTTGAAGCTCAAGTGGAAGCTTATAGCATTTGCCCTGATATTCTTCTCCCGGAGAAAATTGACGCCATCGTTGCTCGCATTCGGAAACTTAAAAGTTTAAGCCCGGAGGTAGGCACTGTGATAAGCATTGTAGTAGTTGATTCGTATCACCCTTTGTTGATTCGAGTCAGTTTGTAGTAGTTGATTCGTATCAGCCCTTTGTTGATTCGAGTCAGGCCTTTTTGATTCAAATCAGCCATGTCCTGATTCAAATCAGCCATATCCTGATTCAAATCAGCCATGTCTTGATTCAAATCAGCCATATCCTGATTCAAATCAGCCATGTCTTGATACGAATCAGCCATGTCCTGTCTTCCCCTGTTTTTCTGTTCAAGCCAAACCGACGTCTATTTTAGTTGTAACTGTCTCATTTCTGTTACTTCAGTTTTGCTGAGCTGGAGGGGTAGTTAGGAGTGGGTTATTGGCTATTAAAGAGAAGGTGTATCGGAAGAGAGGGGGGCAGATAATGTTCTGTATCTTTCTTCCTCTGTTTTCTTCTTTTCCCCCTGTATCTCTTCTTCTCTCTCACTATCATCCTTCATTTCAGATTCCATTGTAGAACATTTATACTTGTAACCAATTCGCATCATTAATAAAATACTATTAGAAACTGTTTCCATTTCCATTTCACTGTGCACGATTTGCTTCAACCCTATCAGTGGTATCAGAGCCTACGGTTCTTGACTGTGGGTGATCATGGCAGAGGGAACTCGATCTCAAGATGTGAGACGAATGGAAGAATCCATCAAGCGAAATGCCGAACAGATTGAAAGCCACACGGATATGTTACAGGGGCTACACAATTCTATCGATGAACTTAAACAATTGATGACAGCCATGAGCTCGAAGTATGAAGGTCTATCTGAAAAGGTAACATCTCCTTCTACAATTCCTGGGCGATCACCTGCACTCTTACCAAATCCATATCCGAATCAAAGGGGATTCCAACCGAAGTTGGATTTTCCCAAATTTCTTGGAGAGGACCCTGAATCGTGGATTTACAAATGTGAAAAGTTTTTTGAATTAAACACCATAGATGAAAACCAGAAGTTGCGACTGGCTTCCTTGCATTTGGAAGATAAGGCAATGACTTGGTTTAGATGGTTCGAAAAGTCACACACCTTACGCACATGGCAAGAATTCTCTAGGGTGTTATTAACGCGATTTGGTAGTAATGCTTATGAGGATTCAGTGGGACAGTTGACTAAACTCAAGCAATGGGGTTCGGTAAAGATGTATCAGGAGAAATTTGAAGAATTAGCAAACAAAACTAATGGTCTTTCTGAAGAATTTTTTGTTAGTTGTTTTGTCAGCGGTCTTAAAGAAGAGGTCTTGGCGGGAGTGAAAATGTTTCAACCAAAGACTATCGCACAGGCCATGAGTTTGGCAAGATTGCAAGAAGAAGCCATAGAAGCCATTTCTAGGAAGAATAAGAACATTTCGAAGCCTATTTCACAGCCTCCAAAATTTCAAGAGAATACCCCTAAGATTTCAGAGTTAGGACAACCAGTTCGAAAATTCACACAAAGGGATTTTGATGACAAAAGATCAAAAGGATTGTGTTTTGGTTGTGATGAAAAATATTTTAAGGGCCATGTATGTAAAAAGAAACAACTTTTTATGTTAGAAGCTGAGGAGGAAGAGGAGATTTTTGAAGAGGCCCAACAAGATATACTTACAGAACCTGCACAAGAAGAGTTCCAGATTTCCGTCCATGCTTTGACTGGTATTCAGTCCTACAGAACAATGAGAATCAAAGGAGAAGTTAAGAAACATGTGGTGGAAATACTAATTGATTCGGGCAGCACCCATAATTTTTTAGATCATACTTTTGCTAAGAGGTCAGGAACCAATATTCAATCCACTAATCCATTGGCTGTTATAGTAGCAGATGGAACCAAACTTAATAGCAAGGCTATGGTGAGAGATTTTCAGTGGACCATGCAAGGGACAGTCTTTACCACAGACATGAGGCTGCTACCACTTGGAGGATGTGATATGGTGTTAGGAGTGCAGTGGTTATCTACTTTGGGCCCTGTGCTCTGGGATTTTCAGAATTTACAAATGGAATTCACAGCTTTTGGGAAGAGACATGTGCTAAGGGGAGGGATTACTACGGATGTACAACTAGTGGATGCAAAGCAAATGCATCATTTGATTAAGAAGAAATCGCAGGGAATGATGGCTCAATTATGCAGTTTGCAATCGGTAAATGCCACGGAGGTACCCTCAGATCTTAACAATATTTTAAGGGACTTTGATGATGTATTTAGTACCCCTGTGGGGTTACCGCCTACAAGGTCACATGATCATCAAATTTCCTTAAATCCTGGTACCCAGCCACCAAGTATAAGACCTTATAGGTACCCCTACATACAAAAAAATGAGATCGAAAAGATTGTCAAGGAAATGTTGGATAGTGGGGTCATTAGACATAGTATATCTCCTTTTTCTTCACCAGTTTTATTGGTCAAGAAAAAAGACAATTCTTGGCGAATGTGCATTGATTATAGAGCCTTAAATAAAGACACAATCAAGGACAAATATCCCATTCCTATCATAGACGAATTATTGGATGAATTACATGGGGCTCAATATTTTTCTAAGTTGGATTTAAGATCGGGGTATCACCAAATTCGTATGAACCCAAGAGATGTAGAGAAGACAGCATTTAGAACACATGAAGGACACTACGAATTTTTAGTCATGCCTTTTGGTTTGACTAATGCACCATCTACCTTTCAAAGCCTAATGAACGATGTGTTTAGGCCCTATTTGCGAAAGTTTGTTCTTGTTTTTTTTGATGATATTTTGGTTTACAGCAAGACCTGGGCAGAACATTTGGAACATATATTTCTCACTTTATGCAAATTAAGAGAGCATCAATTATATGCGAAAATGTCGAAGTGTGCTTTTGGCCAACAACAAGTGGAGTATTTGGGACATGTGATCAACATCCATGGAGTAGCACCTGACCCTTCAAAAATTGAACACATGATCAGTTGGCCCAAACCTCATTCACTCAAAGCATTGAGGGGTTTCTTGGGATTGACTGGTTATTATAGAAGATTTATCAGAAACTATGGTAAAATTAGCCAACCACTGAATTTGTTACTCAAGAAGGATGCTTTTAAGTGGACTCTGGAAGCTGAGCAAGCTTTTTCCCAGCTTAAAATAGCTATGACCACAGCTCCTGTATTAGTGTTACCCGACTATTCTAAACTGTTTGTTTTGGAATGTGATGCTTCGGGTAAAGGAGTGGGTGCAGTTTTAATGCAAGAAGGAAGAGCAGTGGCCTTTTATAGTAAGGCTCTCTCACCAACAAGGTTGGGTCTGTCAACATATGAGAAGGAATTGCTCGCGGTAGTAATGGCGGTAACAAAGTGGAGGCATTACTTGTTGGGGAGGCATTTTCAAATTAAAACAGACCATCAAAGTTTGAAGTTTCTTTTGGAACAAAGGATCACTACTCCTATGCAGCAGAAATGGATATCCAAATTGATGGGTTTTGATTATGAGATTTCTTACAAAAGTGGTAAAACTAATTTGGTAGCGGATGCCCTTTCCAGACTTACGGATGATTCAATTACAGATGCAAACAACAAAGGTCAAGTGGCTGCAATGACTGTGGTTTTATGTAATTGGGTGGGGCCTCTGCAAGATAGTTGGAAGCAAGATATTGAATTGCAGCAGCTCATTAAGGATCTGCTCCAAGATCCTGCTAGCCATCCTCACTACACCTGGCAACATGATATGCTATACTACAAATCTCGATTGGTGGTGGGAAAGAATGAATCTTTTCGGCTTAAACTCATTCATGAGCATCATGCTGGTCCTATTGGAGGTCATTCGGGTGGCGAAAGAACTTACCAAAGGCTCAAGCAAGCTTTTTATTGGCAGGGAATGAAGAAATCAGTACTCCAATATGTAGCCGAATGTGACATTTGTCAAAGGACTAAGAATGAGAATGTGGCTACCCCGGGTTTGCTACAACCTCTACCCATTCCTTCTCGACTTTGGACTGACATTTCTATGGACTTCATAGAAGGACTGCCCATATCTTCACAAAAATCTGCCATATTGGTGGTAGTAGACAGGTTGAGCAAATACGCTCATTTCATTCCTCTGACTCATCCTTACACTGCCTCTATGGTGGCTCAAGCATTTTTGGACCATATCTTTAAATTACATGGAATGCCAAGCTCCATTGTTTCGGATAGGGACCCTATTTTCACTAGCAAATTTTGGCAAGAACTATTTCGACTACAAGGAACTACCTTATCCATGAGTATCGCCTACCACCCACAAACTGATGGCCAAACTGAGGTGGTAAATAGGTGTCTTGAAAATTATTTACGCTGTCTTGTGGGAGATAAACCAACCAAATGGCTCCAGTGGTTACCTTTGGCTGAGTGGTGGTATAACACTACTTTCCATGTTTCCACTGGCATCACACCCTATGAAGCTCTCTATGGTCAAAAACCCCCAAACCTCCTACATTATACTCCTGGAGGTACTGCCATAGCAGCAGCTGACCAGCTGCTGCAAGACAGAGAGGCGATACTCAAGCTCCTTAAGGAACATTTGGCCACTTCACAGCATCGAATGAAACAACTTGCAGACAAGCACAGAACTGAGAGGGAATTTGCTGTAGGAGATTGGGTCTATCTCAGATTGCAGCCCTTCAGACAGGTGACTGTGGCTTTTAGGAAGACTGCTAAATTAGCTCCCAAATTTTTTGGCCCTTACCAAGTGGTGCAAAAGGTGGGTACTGTGGCGTATAAACTTGCCTTACCCCCTACTTCCAAGATTCATCCTGTGTTCCATGTTTCACTTTTGAAAAAGAAGTTGGGCATGGGGGCTGTGGTACAGACCACTTTACCAATAACTGATGAGAATGGCCACGTTCAGCTGGAACCAGTGGCTATTTTGGATAGAAAGATTGTTAAGAAGCATAACAAACCTCATTCTTTGGTGCTGATTCAGTGGTCTAACTGTGTGCCTGAAGATGCCACTTGGGAGAGTTGGTATGATATTAGTCAACGTTTTCCCCATTTTCAACCTTGAGGACAAGGTTGATCTGAAGGAGGAGGCAATGATAAGCATTGTAGTAGTTGATTCGTATCACCCTTTGTTGATTCGAGTCAGTTTGTAGTAGTTGATTCGTATCAGCCCTTTGT
>JAUZSS010559172.1:0-13838 GCA_035668195.1 Sarracenia psittacina
GAGGTAATTATCGACTAAAATTCAAATATAGGTGCTTTTTAAGACAAGTTAGGGACGTTACCAAATACACGGTCATGCCGGTGGATGACAACGAAACATTGGACTCCATACTGGCGATGGGTGCCAGTAACCCCGACAATTGTCTAGAATTTTACGTTGAGGTTGAGAGCGGTCCAGTCGAGTCACAAACATTCGACCATGGACATGGCCCATTCATGCAACTACTGACACAGACTGAAGACGTCGGTGGTTCGTACTTTGGGCAGGACCGTGGAGGGTATACTCCAGTTCCCTACTCAGAACATGGTGTGCCATATTCGTTCGAGTCGGCAAGCATTCCCACGACCAATGTCGTAGGACCGGTACCAAGTGGGTGGGATCGCGATGAATCGTCATCCTTCATGGCCACAATGCTCCCGCATACATTCACCGATGCAGTCGAGCGACTTGTCAGCTGCACAGAGCCGCTGGACGATGACGACATGAATGTCGACAATAGGGGTGCTGCGACCGACTCGGACGAAGACGTTGATGTTGCTCTGCTAATGTCGACCGAGGACGATGATATTGCGGAAGAAGGTGACGACGAATACGGACAGCAGACACAAGGTGGAAGTGAGGGGATTGAAGCAGTTGGTACTTCAAATCCAACTGGTGTGGCAGAGACAGTGGCCGACGTTCCCTTCTACCATAATATAGATCTTGGAAATGACGGCTCTATCACTTCACGAGACTTCTACACTCGTGGTCGGCAATGGAATCCCGATACGGTAGAGCTGCGCAAGGGTATGCTTTTCAAGGACAAGGAAGACCTCCAGAGAGCAGTTAAAGAGCATCACATCAAGAATAACCGCGAGTTCGAAGTTGTGGATTCGCGAAAAGCGTTATGGGTCGTGAAATGTAAAAACGGTTGTAGTTGGTGGCTTCGCGCGGGGAAAAAGAGAGAGCACGGCTATTTCGAAATCACTCAATACGCTAGTGACCATCACTGTGTCTACGGAAGGATGAATAGGGATCACCGTAACCTAGACTCCCATTTCATTGCAACATCCATCAGAGCTGACGTTGCGGTAAGATTATCTTTGTATCACTTGTAATACATCTCGTTATTCGAACGTTATCTCTTCCACAACTAACAAACTTATTTCGGTCCGCAGAGAAATCCCGACATTGCCCTTGCTACTGTGATAACAACGGTTAACTCCCTGCACAAATACCAAATTTCCTACAAGAAGGCGTGGCTGGCGAGGACAAAAGCGGTTGAGATGGTTTTTGGAAAGTTCGACGAGTCATACGGCAAGTTGCCCAAATACATGAATGCGTTGCAACGCTACAATCCGGGCACTGTAGTCGATTGGAACTTAGTCTACCCATCACCGAATGAGAATGTGGCGGCCTTGAACTATGTATTCTGGGCTTTCAAGCCATCCATTGATGGCTTTAGACACTGCCCTCCCGTGGTATGCATAGACGGAACCCACCTTTACGGTAAGTACAAGGGAAAAATGCTAATCGCGACAGGAGTGACAGCAGATAGGAAGATGTTTCCACTTGCATTCTCTGTCGTGGACGAGGAGAACACTCCGAGTTGGTCTTGGTTTATTCGTAACCTGAGGAGACATGTCGCACTCGATCGGGAAGGAGTAACGCTTATATCCGATCGTCACGGTGCCATAAAAAATGCAATCGCGCAACACTGGGAAAGGCCGGATCTGAGACCTGTTGGATATCATAGGTTTTGTCTCCGACACGTACAAAGCAACTTCAACGAAAGGTTCAAGAACCAGGCGCTTAAATCGTTAGTATGGGCAGCTGGTACAGCGCATCAAATGAGGAAGTTCACCCGTACGATGGAGGAGATTAGAAATCTGAGCGAGCCGGCTTTCAATTGGCTGCAGAGGCTAGACCCTGTAAAGTGGACACTTGCACATGATGGTGGGCATCGGTGGGGGGTGACAACGACGAACCATGCCGAAGCATTTAATGGAGTCCTGAAAGGAGCCCGGAATATGCCAATTACTGCTTGTGTGGATATCACATTCCATCGTCTTGTCAAATACTTTGATCGAAGGAGTTGTGCTGCTGACAACGACTACACCGAGAGGAAACTTTATCCAAGTGATATACAAGACAAGATCGAGAAGAACCAGGCCTTAGCCAACACACACGAACTGAGGCCATTTGATAGGTAAGAGCTTATTCCATACTGTTTTTTATGGTTTTTTAGTGGTAGTACATTGTTTGTAACGATTCGTTCAACTACGTACCAGGGTTCACGGCATATACGAAGTGGTGACGGCAGTTCGTCGAGGAAGAGGTCGAAATCAACACAGGGTTAACATTAACACGAGAACCTGTGATTGCGGTAAACCTGAGATTTACCACTTCCCTTGCTCGCACCTACTTGCAGTTACCGCAGAGATGGGTTTAGATCCCTTCTTCCTGGTTGCACCTGAATTATCACTACAATCTCATTTGAAGGTTTGGCAAACCAAAATGCAACCTATGCCGCACGAAGATTATTGGCCAAACCCAAGCCCAAGCTTCCCAAAAGTGATACCAAATCCAAATCGGGTAAGGCCAGCAAAGTCAGGACGTCCTCACAATAGCCGAATCCACAACGAGATGGATATGTCGAGGCAACGAATGACGAACCATTGTGGTCTTTGCCAGCAGACAGGTCATGACAGGCGTACATGCCCGAACAGGCCACGCTAACTTGAAGGACAACATGATTGTCCCTGTGGATTAGCCGCATGTCAATCCCTATGCAATCACATGCATTTCCCTGTATTTTATTTTATTTATATTATTGGTTGGCGTCCAAAAGAGCCTAATTAATCTAGACCAGTTCTGCTTCAATTTAATTTTGTCGTCAAGTCCATTATTTTGCCTGGAAACATCGATTACTATCTAACTTAAAACACATACGTTATTAAAACACATAGGTGAATTCTCTCGTTTTCTTGAAAATGTTGTTTACTTATTTCGATATCATAGGTTATTTACATTTTCAATACGCTATAGTCTGAGATGAAAGCTTCACTCACTACTATTCAAAAACTAATTAGTGTTTGAATAGAAAAGCTGCCTTTTTTCTTAGAAATGAATAATGCTACAATAAGAAATGAATAACGGCAATCCGTGAATAAGAATTGAATTCGTTAGTTGTTATTCAATATTTGGGATAATTCATTCCAGTTAACAACTATTTTATCTTGTTAATCCTTGTTCATATAAATTAGTAGCAAGCAGTTACTTATTTGCATACACTTTCACATCTTTCTGAAAATTCTGACTAAAATCTATAACCAATCAGCTACAGGCGAAAGATAGTAATTTATGAGGACCTTCGGGACTAATAAGCAGGAAAAACTAAGGAGGAAACACTACATTTTGTTTCACAAGGCAAGAGCCGGTCACGTTAACAAACGTAACCGTATCGTACCGATATTTTCTTCACGGCGACGACCGCTCGAGTTCAACAGGGAACTTCGCTACCGAGAAATAACTGGAAGATGCAAACCCGGCTTTTCCACAATCGAACATTATAGGTGGTGGAGATTGGATCCCGAAGGTGCAGATTCCATTGCATGGCGTAAAAACAACGATGACAACAGTTATAACCCTCAACCACCAACTGCGTAGTCGCTCAGCATAGGAGTGCAAAATCACATCTGCCAATTAGTGCTTATGTATGTACCCATGTGTGGGCAGTCATCGTGTATAAACTGTATTTGAGATTTGCAAATGAAGAGTTATTTTTGAAAACCCTTGTTTCAAGACATATATTTGCATTTCTTCAATCAAATAATCACTCCCAATAAATAAACGATTGAAACTACTTTGTACTATTTTAGGGTATATTTTTATGATTGGATTATGACTTATTGATGTACAGGAAAATTTAGGTTAATCCTGTAGCTATTTGATCCATTAACAATGATTAATCTAAATTGTTTGATCAAGTATTTGATTAATCTAAATTTTTAGTGATGGAAAAAAATTTTCTTAGGAAATATTTTCAATCAAAATATCTTTGAAAAATATTTTCAATCAAAATATTTTCTTTAGATATCTTTTAAAGAAAATATAATATTTGTTAAGGCAAAATCATAAAAGTACTAAAAATATTCAAACACTGATAAAGTAAACAATTTTAGCAACATTTCATCCGTTTTTCAAACTATCTATATAACAACCTAACCTGTCTTCAATAAATAATCTAGAACGGAATGTGCAATGACCGAGTCTAGTGACTAATATTCGTTGTGTTGTGAAAAACATCGATGTACGAAACATAAGAATTTTTTTCTTGTTAAGAAATTTGAAGAAAACGTTTAACAAAAAGAGGGACGACGAATAACAAAAGCTAAACAGAAAAAGCTAACTAAACCAGTAAAAGAGATAAACTACCCAACGACATCTCACATGCATACAAGAAATGATGAATGGCCTTATGGCCGTACAGTTATCCAACTAAAGAAAATAAAATACAAATTATTATACATTCATCCGAAACAAATGATTATACATTTATCCAGCAAATAATAAATAACTAAGCATAATGAAAAAAACTGAAGACGAAACCAGTTACAACAGAATAGCCCGGTACAAAAGAAATGCTCGCAACTGCCAAAAGGAGGACTAAGTAATTATTTTCCTGTAGAAACCTGGCAATTACGATCTTTGAATCATATTTTCTTATTGATTACATAAATAAGAAAATGGAACAGTAAAAGATAAAAGTAGGAGAAATGAACACAAGTTTGATACCATTGCACGTAAACTACATACCTGTCTAGATGCATGGGAGCATTAGGTTCACCATACCCGAACATCTCACAAATAATGATGCAGCAACACAAAGCTTCACTGCGAAAAAAAAAACAAGGAAAACAAGATCTATATTAATTAACCGCAGAACTACGCTAAATATACGTACGAATATACCCAAGACAACGCACTGCAAAACTACGTCCCGCATCCGCGTGGGGGCCGCCTCTCTCTAATGCTCCGCCGGACGTACTGCAACGACACATCACGTGCATCACCGGGCACAACGGATGACGAGGGCTCGCTGACACTGGCTAGGGACCCGACAGGACCAGAGGCGGCAATTGTTTGTGTGGTAGCCTGCGTCGGGTGCTGTGTCTCTGCAACAGTGGGCATCTCGTCCTCACCGGCTCGCTGTCTGCCACGCCCACGTCCGCTGCCCCGACGACGACGTGGCACCGGTGGGCCCTGCAACGCTCGTGCTAAAGTGGTCATAACTGCCTCAACCACCGCGGGCGCAAAAGTGTCAGAAGGAGCCTCATCCCCTCCATCGATGATATCAGGTAATGGTGCTGATGGAGGGAGCTGTAAGTCGAGGAACTCGGACGGCGATGGATCGGTAACGCTGGCCAGTGGCACGACAGGAACAGAGATGGCGAAAGTATGTGGGGCGGATGGCGTCGGGTGATGCGTCTCTGGCACGATGGGCAGGGCCGGCTCACGAGGTCTACCTCCGCGGCGCCCACGAACGCTGCCCCGACCACGACGTGGAACCGGTGGGCGCTGCGGCGCTCGTGATACAGCTTGCCGCACAGCCTCCGTCAGATCAGGGATACCGCGATGATCAATGTACGGCTCGGCGCTGGAGGGAATGCTGGGCGTATGACCGCCGGCCGGAGAGCAGAACTGTAACCGAGTCCCAGCAATCGATGCGTCGAAGGGTGTGGACGGCGAGCCGAAAGTAGGAGCCCCGCGCGGCGGCTGCGACGACGTACTTGGCGCGTCAGATGGGGGCACATGTCCCTGTCTTCCGGTATTTGTGAGCGCTGTGTACGCTCCAGTGCGTAGCTGCTGCCATGCACGGTAATCGGGATGAAATGGCGTATGGTCTCGTACCCAACCATCGGACAGGCGATACGCGTCGATAACATACCGTTCCTACAATTGAGGGAAAACATTAGTTATATATAGTACAAGGGAAAGTTAGTACAACGAAGAAAATGGTAGTAAGTGTTACTGACTAAAAAGTGTAAGGAATAAGCAATGTAAAGTTATATAAGTAATTCTAAACCCTAATAAGTATCCTAAACAATAGTTGTATAAGTAATGGAAAGTTTTATAAGTGATTACCAGCTCGTTCATGACCCCAGCACCTCCGATGTATCCGTACGCCCGTGTATGGATGGGATTCGTAAGAAGCAATCGGGACACCTGACGGTACCACTGCAGGTATGGATCGTGGTAGCCCATGGTGACAGATGTCTGTGGGGCGATGACAATGTCCTCAATCCGCCTGTCCCATAAGGCGACCAGAGTGGCGTGGGTCTGTGTCCAATCCTCACCCGGTCGACCACGTCGAGTCATACGATGCAACTCCCGATCGGTATCTGGGTGATGTGGGATGGTCTGCACACAACCGAACTGACGCAGGACTCGATCGGGCAGATGCCACTCTACCACCTCGATGCAGATCAGTGGAGACCGTGCCATCCAAACAGCCCTGCCGGCTCTACAATACTCTGGCAGGCGCATAATGATCTCATCTGCTGCTCCGTATGGCCTCCACACGATCTGAGATAGAAAATGGTATTTAGACGATAAACGTTGTGGATTACATTCAAGTAAATCAGGCATAAGTTAATGCGTACCTCGTCTGCAGTCATCCGATCAAACTGGTCACGATAAGAGACAACAACGTGGGTGGGTGCGACTTCAAGATCGAAGCCCACGCGCCAACGACTAGCCCACGGCCCGACCGGTAAGACAACAGCCCCGTGCTCGATGGCAGCCTGGCCCGGTCCCGCGTCAACTCTGCGTGCGGGTGCAATCCTTGGGAATCTCTCCCATGCCCATACCTGAAAGCGCCCGAATGTATCCATTAGTTTCTAGTTTGAATATGGAAATGTACATACAAATATAGATAACAAAGCGTACTTAAAAAGACGGAGACAATGTTATATACCTGTAATAACACGAGTGGGCCTGCAATGCCCCGCTCACCAGGCCTAGTAGCCCGGCACAAATTCCGGTACAAACATGCCAACACAGCCGCTCCCCAACTGTACGAGTGGACCTGGCCGAGGTCATGCAGCAATGGTAGGTAGATGAGCTTAATTAGATTTGTTGACGTATCGGGCATAAGAAAGCCCCCGATGAGCCACAAAATAAAAGCCCGTGCACGTTGCTGGATAACCTCGGCGGGAGCATCTGCCGGAATGGCCCCCGTGACAATCGTCCGAAACCATGACACTGTAACCGCCGCCCCGTCCATGGCGTGGTCCGGAAGGGTGACCCCGAGCTCCTGTAGGACGATGGCCTGCCACTCGGCCTGGGTATGCACAGGGTCGGCCATAATGAGAGCGGCACCGTGAACGGGCAACCCGAACAATACCTCAACGTCTTGCAGCGTCACTGTAGCCTCGCCAACAGGAAGGTGGAATGTGTGCGTCTCCTGTCTCCACCGCTCGACCAAAGCAGTGATAAGGCTATGATCGAGGCGGATGAGCCCAATACGGAATACCCCGTAGAATCCGGTCTGGAGCATAAGCTGCCGCACGCGGGGATCTATCTGGATCCGCCATAGGCCGCTATCAGCCCTACGGCAACGGAGCGGCGATGTCTCCTGAAACATTACAAACGAGAATTACAGCAAGAAAAATGCTTTAAAAGGACAAACAATTGGATACGTTCCAACAGAATATAGGCCGCAAGTACTCACCTCGGCATCCCAGAGGTCATCAGCTCTGTGCTGTAGCGTCAAGAGGACAGGGTCCTCAGCAGGTAAGTTAGCGGCCATATCGAGTCCTACAAAGATATTGAAGCAACAGAACAATGTAAATGACGAGGTAAATATGCAAAATATGATGCAGATATCAACTACGTAGACTTTCTAAGAGGCTTTTTAAGCAACACCTCCATAAAAAAGAATAAAAACTAAAAAATAAAAACTAGACAGGAGACGCACCATATAAAGATGGTGTTGGGGAACTCACCAAATTTAAGCACATAAAAGAAAAACTTAAAAGTATTATAAAAGTAATAATGAATGGCAAATTTGTCAGTTAGATTAATCAATTTCTCATTTAGTCCTTAGCTATCCCCACTGCTGTTTCTGTAAAAAATTGAACGAAAAAACCAAATAGAACAAAATAAGAGAAAATATAATGAACATAAGAGAACATATAATGAACGAAAAAACCAAATAAAGGTAAGAGAAAATAAGAGAAAATATAAGATAAAATATATTACTTTTTCTGTCAAACTGTGATGTTTCTGTCATTATAAGAGAAAATATAATGAACGAAAAAACCAAATAGAAGCGCACTCATTTTTTTACTTTTAATTAAAATAAATACTAAAAAAATGGTTACACAAACCTCCAACGGGGGCCTTGTATTAAACATATGAATCCCAAACATATGGAAATCTCAAACATATGAATCCCAAAAAAAACAAAAAACAAAAAACTACCAAACAAGAGAAAATATGTAGCATCCATAACATTGTATTAAAAAAAAATAAAGGTAACCTGAATCAAGAGAAAAAGGAAGACATGGAGGCTAACTGAAATACTACTTGATCGAGCTGCAGTTTCGTGTGTGTGTGTGTGTGTGTAAAAGCACGTTTAGGCACACCCTATTTTAAAAGGAAGACAAACAAGTTTACATCAAGTTTACACCAGCTTTTAGTGACAGAAAACAATTTTAGCGGCTGTTTACAACTGTCGCTAAAAACAGAAAATAGTTTTAGCGACAGTTGTTATAAAATTGGTGTAGGTTATGGGTGTAAGCGTAGCATTTCTGATACCCTAAACCCTAAATTTGAAAACGGGACAAGAATTTGAAAAGGCAATGAACGAAAATCAATTTGAACTAAAACCAATTTGAACGAAAACCAATTTGGTTAATCTCATGAAGGCGATTCAAAAGGTAAAAAATTCTAATCAACTTCTGTAACAAATTGAACGAAAACCAATACCCTAAACCCTAAATTTGAACCAATGAATTTGCTCTCATAAATGAACCAAACCAAACCCTAAACCCTAATCAACAAGTTCTGTTTCTGTAAAAAAAATTGAACGAAAACAATGAACCAAACCCTATACTCAGTCTCAAAAATGTTCGGTGGAGGAGAGATATCATATGCATAAGATGAATCAATTTCAAGTTTCTGAAAATAATTGAACGAAAATAGATTGCGTACCGAAAATCGCCTAAAAAATACGACGAGAAGAATGCACGAGACAGAGAGGGGAACGATCGTCGTCGGAGATGATTTGAATCTTGGATCGATGATTTGAATCTTGGGGTTCGGAGATGTGTGTGTCTTTGGGCCAAGGAACGATCGTCGTCGCGTTCGCGTTTGCTCGAGCTCTGCCTTGCGAAATAACATACGGTGCTGCGAATGACGGGTTAGGCAAACGAAAAAATTAATAAGTTAAAATTTTATACAATAACCCGTCGTTTGTAACGACGGGTCAATGGAAATGTATATCCCGTCGTTAGTAACGACGGGTTCTTTGGAAATAAATATCCCGTCGTTTGTAATGCCGGAATCAATGGAAATGTATATTCCGTCGTTTGTAACGACGGGTTCTTTGGCATTAATGAAAATGTATATCCCGTCGTTTGTAACGACGGGTTCAATGCAAAAAATAAAAAAAATTAAAAGCAGTGTTGATCGCATAATACACATAACCCGTCATTGCCAATGCCGGGTTAACGTAATTTGGGAATTAAGTTTAAAAACAACTATCTCGGGAATAAAGTTGACAAATTGACTTATTTGGGGAAAAAAAACCTTGTAAAAAAGCTATTGACGAAAAGTAATTTTGTAATTATTTTTTAAAACAAAATAATCATTTTATTACTTGTGATAAAAAAATTATTGACAAAAAAAAGTCTAATAGCAATTTTCACTCGTTTTTGTTAACAAAATAATAATTTTTTTATTTGTGGTAAAAAAATTAACTTATGTTAACAAAACACAGTAAAAAAGAAAAAAATAGAGTAATTTATGTATAAATCCTCCCTTAATAGGATAAAATGAGATAAGACCAAAAATATTTTCCTCCTATGCATAAATCCTAATTGAACGTGAAATTACCCCATTACCCTCGTTCTGGTTGGGCGGAGCAACGGTTATCCGCATATCTCAAATGCAGATTGAAAGATTCCGATCCCAAAATTGCGGAAAATCAACAGAATAGATCAATGAGGATTGAAGAAATTCGAAGGTAAGGCTAGGATCATTCGGAATTTGAAATGGAGAATCGAAGATACGGTTTGCGGAAAAGGGGGAATTAGGATGATTCGAAAATCAATTCAAATAAAATGAGGAAGATTTCAAGAGAAATCCGTCGTGGAGATGATATGAAGCAAGACGGTAAGCACTGTTCTTCTCAAAAGTGTATGGTAAAACCATTTTCGAAACCCTAGTTTTGGTTTCAGTTTTTATGAGAATTTCTATGCGAATTGATTTCAGTTTTTATGAGAATTTCTATGCGATTTCAGTTTTTATAAGAATTTCTATGCTAATTGTTTTTATGAGTTTCAGCAAATTGTATTGAGAGAGGATTAGTTAATTCAAATTTTCATCTGTAGACACCCAATTGTATCCTCACTTTGTGCTGTTGTTGTTTCGTTTAGTCATCATTTTGTAAAAATGATGACCATGGTATTCTAATGCATACAATGAGGATTAGGATAATGATGATTAATAGCCAAGGAGGATTAGTTGCCGGTGTGTACATGGTTAATCCTCATTTTTTGCATTATGATAGTGATAATCATCATTTTCTGCATATGACTGTTACACATTTTTTTGCATTACGACTGTTAATCCTCATTTTTTGCATTATGATATTGATAATCATCATTGCTGTTTATTTCTAAATTTCTGATTGTCTCTACATTATGTAGTGTTGCTGTTTCATTTAACACACTGGTGTAAAAATGATAAATTTATTTGTTTTCATGCATAAAATGAGAACCACTTCTACTTTAATAAAAATAACTTTATGCAATGTGTACTGCACATTTGTAGTTTAATAAAAATGACGTTATTCTATACTTATCCTCATTTTTCTACACAATTGCTTCACATTTTATCGTAATTTGATGCAAATGTTCCTCCCTTAGCATTGTTGTATTGTGGGTACTCGAAGGACATACGAAACCAGGTCTAAACAGCCAAGAAAACAACGTGAACAATCAAAGAAAGTACTTGGTTTAGCAAAGAAATGTGTCGATAGAATGAAAAATTCTAAAAGGATGTGTGGGAAAAAATCTACTAGTAACTACAAACCATTTCGGTCGCATATGGTCTGAATCTTAAAGTTGTTACAAGACATTGAACTAAGGAACGAACATATAAAGATAATGAGGAAGACTCCGTTCTGGTTATTGATGGATAGTTTGCGCAAGAGGAGAGTTACATCAACCTAGTGCCGCAAAAATGACTCAGTCGTTGTACAAGTAATATCAAGATATGATCCATCAAATAATATGTTTGTTCTAGGCAACATGACTGTTGAGTTTACAAAAGACGATATGAAACTCATATTTGGGATTGCTTGTGGGAATGAACGAATTGACTTGAAATCAAAAAAAAGGTTGAACAAACAGGGTTCGTATAAATAAGAAGTATCCTCAAAGAGAGATTATCAACTCCAGTCTTGATAACAATATTGAAGCATACATTGAAAGGTGAAAGTAAAGAAGATGTGGAGGATGCGGTGAGAACGTTATGCCTTATGTTGTATCTTGATTTGTGTTTTCTCAACAACTGCGACCTTAGTAGGTTTAGGATATTTAAAGTACATAGAGAATTTCAATACAATGACGAAATATGATTGGGTTGGAGCAATACATTCTACCCTATTGAGATCCATCAGAAGAAATTACCAAACACCTCAAAAGGTCATGGGATATGTTATGACTACTGGTATGATATTCAAATTTCAGTTATTCAAATTTGAAAGTAACATATTTTAGTATTAACTAATCAAAAGTCATTTGATTTACAGTATTGGCTCTGTAAGCAGACCACGCTAATTGAACCAAGTGATGAAATGTTTCCAAGGTTTTTAAAGTGAGACTTGCCGAGACTGAAAATGAGATTAAAGGACATCTCACTTGCCTCTTTATCAAAAGAAATGGTAAACAACCGACTACTTAAAACTACTATTTAATGTGCAAACTAATATTATTTTCACTGTTTGTCCTCATTTACTGCTCCTTACCTCTTCACATTGTGTTATCATTTATTGCACAATTTTAACCTATATTATACAGCAAATCATACTCAAATGGATTTTGAACCCTCATTCTCTGCATAAATTACTGTAGCCATATTATACACCTGCACATCGTACTAAATAGATTTTCATGTTTCAGAACCCAACCAGCATTTCTTGCATGATTTGCTGCAGTCATATTATACAGCAAATCATTTCCTCATTTTTTGCACATACTTGGTACATAATTCTCATTTTCTGCACATGGTTGGTACATAATCCTCATTTTCTGCATATGATTGGTACATAGTTCTCTTTTTCTGCATATGATTGGTATATAATCCTCATTTTATGTAGCTATTACTTCATACATCTCATTTTCTACCTGAAAAGTGTTAATAATCCTGCAATTATAAATTCATACACCACATTCTCTCAAGTATGTAAATCAACTATCACAATGCCTTTAATATAATGATTACGCATTTTTTGCATATATATGATTTAGGTGCACATCGTACTCATTTTAAGATGCAATTTCGCATTTACTCCACATGACTTACCATCAAGGGAAATTCATGATATATGCAACTAGATTTTGTACATGTATGCAAAATGAGGAATATCAATAATGATGATTACATACTATTGTTGCAGGTTGTACGAAGAGCACTTACTGCAACCAATTATGAAAACAAGAAATTAAATAAGAGGTTGGAACGGCTTCGGAAGAAGGAAATGAAAGAAGCAAAAACTGATTAAGACAATCAACAAATATATGTTCCACTAGGGAATGAATTTGAGACATCTGATTTGGGTGATGGTGCAGAAAACATAGACCACCTTTGGTTTGAAACGAAACCAAAGACTGGACATGCAGTACCCAATGTTTGCACAAACATAATTAGTGTCGTAACTATGCAATTCTACAATCAAGAAGCAAATTTTGATGGTGATCTTGAACATGGAGTGGAACAAGAAAATGAGGGTGGATTTGACAACAAGTTTGGATTTGAGAAGGAAGCAGCTGAAAATGAAGGAGACTCTGCAAGGTTGATTAAAATGCAACAACAAATAAACGATCTTCAAAAGAAGGTGAGCGTGCATGACGCTGAGATCATTGCACTTAAGACAACTATTGCAGAGCAAAAGGAAGAAATATATGACCTCCGATGCATGCTATTTGAGAAGCATATACATGACCTTACACAAGAAGCTATGAGAAATGGACAGACTAAAAATGAGGACTTTAGGAAGCATATAAATGAGGATTTTGAGAAGCGTATAAATGAGGATTTTGAGTCGGATTGACGAGATGACGATGAGGGAAAAGTACAAACTGAAGATCCAAAGGTAGACAAAAATGCTTTGGTGAGTTTCATGGTCCAACGTCTGAAGCAGAAAAGAAGAAAGACAAACTAATTGCCAGATTATACATATGAGGAAGTAAAGCAAAAACCAAAGAGACAGAAAAAAGAGATGACACAAACATTGTTAGTGTTGATAGTTAGCGTAGAGGAAGTTGGAGGGACTAACGAGCACAGTAACCAAAAAATAAAGTCCATTAAGTCGATCCTTGACTTGCATGTCTTTCTTTTGTTGTCTA
>JAUZSS010560242.1:0-13821 GCA_035668195.1 Sarracenia psittacina
CGGGCTGAGCCCAAATGTAGGATAAAGACTAAAAATAAAAAGATACAATATATGTGAAGTGAGTGTATGGGTTACAACAAAACTATGTTACGACAACGTTTTCAAAATAATCTTTATTTCCCCCACACACTCGGTTCTAAATCAAAAACTATGTTCACCTTCAAACTAATAACTAATTTTAGGATATTGACTTTATACAATAGTATATATAATAATAATTTGATTATTTGCTTTCCCTGCTTTCCACCATCTTATAACTTCATTTCATTTACTTTAACACAATTCATGTTTTTATCTAGTTTCCACTTTCCATCTCATATGACCTCGTTTATGTTCGTTTTATTCATCACAATGCATTCATTTATTCCACTTCCTATCGTCCCATATCATAAACATCTTGATTTAACTATATGCAACACATTTTAACATTATACGTATAACATAATCAATGAACCATTTTTACTCATTAGTTGATCATTTTTCTTTAGTTCATTTGATTAATCAGTTACATTAACAATTTTCTTTGTTTTAATCAAATCAGAGAATGAACCAATCACCAGCTTGTTTGTAACTTATAGAACCCCGTTCGTTTATCCAACTGACTTACCAAGTCCCTTGGATAAACGCTTGCTCTATAACTCACCAAGCTCGACTTTTACGGTTTTCCGTTGGAAACATCGAAGGAAGCAACACCTCGCCAGTTTATGAGTTACTGACTCGAAGGGTCCTGGAATCCTAGATCGCGCGACCTATTCAGTCTTTCACCCTGGAACTAGTCAAGCCCAATTTATCATATCAAACCTGGTTCATTGTCATAAGCCATTACCATTTTTCTTACTTTCCAAACCGTGAGTCCAACCCTTTAATCCAAGTTCCTCTCACAAACAATTACCGTTGTCACATTCGTTGTAAATCCATATCATTCATTAATTTCATCATTTCATTTAATCAATATCCGGTATTTCTTTTAATCTATTTATCAATCCATTATTCACAATTAAACCATCATCTTTTGTTAATTCCATCATTCCATCTTTATTCCAAATATTATATCTAATTATCAATTTATCATCATTTAATCAAATTATAAATTCACAGTAATTTGTACAATCATTTTCACAATTTAATTCACATCGATAACTAAACCATTCATTGAATCATTCTTTAACGTATCATTCAATTAACTTTCCAATTCAAAATTTCAATTATTACATAATCCATAATAATTTATCTCAATTTCAATTTAATTATAATCTCAACCTTGAATAGTAAATTGTCTAACTACGTTCAAGTCTTGTGTTAAATTAATAAATTACATCATAAATTAGTGTTAAAATAAATTAGAATCATGTTTATATTTAATTAACACTCATTCAAATTATTCAAAACTCTTTACCGAAAGCTAGTATTCATCACATATTTTACATGAAACTTATTCTAAAAACCAACCATTATTTCACAAACTCATCCATCAACATGATGTTCTCTCTATTGACTAACTTCATGACCATACTTAGTTTTCGTAAATATCACATAATTCAATACATAAATATTATACTTTTATCTCCAATAATTTCTACATTCTAAATAATTTATTTAGATAATTCCCACTATTCGTTTGATCAACTCACTAGATCCAAGTTTAAATCATTCTAAGATGTTCAACAAGTCATATCATTGAGCCCCCATGATTTATATTTAATACTTGAATTAAGCAGATTATTCTGTCTTTTCCAACAAATACCATAATGTTTATATTAAATTAACTTGTGCCATAATTCGCACATCCTACGGACGTGGTTTATTAAACACAAATTTTAAGTTTACAGCTTTTTAATTTCTATAACTTCAACCACAATAGGTATCTCAAAACCCTTTTTGGTCATGCAATTGTCATGAAATCATATTAGTCCTTAATCCTCAAGCTAGTATTTAACATTTACCAACGTTCACAAATCTTCAAATGATAAGTATTTGACAATTACTATTTTATTTTATTTTATTTTATTTTACTTGGGAAAAACCATAAATTCTGGTCAAGCCAAATAATATAAGATTTAAACTATAAGTAACCAATGAGATTTGATCAGAAAAAAAATCAGGAGGACTCTATCATTAACCATTGGGAATATCCATTCTCCATAGTTCAATCAACTATTAAGTTTATTTCTTATGAATCAAATTTAGAATCATAAGAGATCGGAATGAACGTCATAATGAAAGGGTTGGGTGGGGAAAATAGCAAAGCCTTAGAAAGATATGATTATTTGAGTAACTACACAAAGATCTATCATCAATATGATCCCAACAGTGTAAATTGATATCTCACATTAAGGATTTTCATTCATGTTCGTCTTGATCAAAAAATAAATGAACTCAAGATTACTACTCAAATCATACTGAATCTGTATTTCTAAAGTCTACCATGCCATTTTGAAGTAATCATCCAACAATGGATCCCAAATTTGGGTTTTGTCAAAATTAACAAATCTTTATATTTATGTTAAATCCAAAAAAAAAAAAAAAAATCCAACACATATACATGTAAATCTTCAAAGGTAGTCTAAACCTACCTCGATCGGAGTCGAATCCCAAAAATGTCGAACCTTGATTGCGAAAATCCAAGCTATCGGTGATCGCCGACGGTTGATGGTAGTGAATGGTGGTGAGCGGCGCCGATTGATCTTCTTCTTCTCTCTCTCTCTCTCTCTCTTTCTCTCTCTCGCACCCATGTGTGCGCCGACTCCCTTCTCTTCTTTATTTCCTTTTCTTATATTAACCTAATCCCCTCCCATTGTTTTTCTATTTCGGGGAAGTGGGGGGAGATTTTGGGGAAGTGGGGATAAAACCCCTGACGTGGCATCTTTTTTTATTTTTTTTATTTTTTTTACTTTTACTTTTAACTCATAAAAGCAAAAATCCATTATTATCATTATTATTATTTGGCTTAAACATTAATTAAATCTTAAACTTAAACTCACTTAAAAAATATTATTTTTAGCAATCGGCTATAATCCTCAAATAATAAACCCCTCAACAAAATAATTAATAAATTAGTAAATAAAAAAATATCGGGTCTCTACAGAGAGAGAGAGAGAGAGAGAGAGAGAGAGAGAGAGAGAGAGAGATGTAATAATATAGAAATTGATTTTGAGAGAGAGAGAGAGGTAATTGGAATCAATCTCCGGTTATATGATTGCCGATTGATTTCTCTGTTTTGATAATTAGATATTGAAAATATAAAAATTAAACTCTGTTTCGGTAATTAGAGTTTGAAATTATGGAAATTGAATTAATATTATTGATTAATTAATTTTAATACAGATTTGGACCAATCAGACTGTGTTATTTAATTTTTGTTTTTTTTAAAAAGTCAAAAATGTGAGAAAAAAGAATGGGGACTTTGGAGGCCAAAGAGAAGATGACGTTTTGTAATAATATATAGTATAGATAGGTTGATCTTATCCATCCTTAATTGTAGTCTTCCATTCCAAACTCATTTGACTAAGAAAATATTGAACAATAATAAATTCATTTAAAGAAAAATTCTTATAGAAAAGATTATTACTAAATCAAATGTTTAAAGGAGATTACCTTACTCATTGGGTAATTTCGGTTTAATTTCTAGGATTACAAGCTCATTCTCATTTAAAATCAAGCATATCCAAATATAGTTTACGTTATTAGTCAGCCACCCACTTGTTCTTTTTTTTTTTTAATAGTAAGGAGATTACCTTACTCATTGGGTAATTTCGGTTTAATCCAAATATAGTTTACGTTATTAGTCAGCCACCCACTTGCAAATGCATTTAAAACCTTCCTTTTCAGTTTTCCACCTATTCATACTTCGCAAGTTCCCCCTTTCACACAGTTCAGAGATAGGCGACTGGCTTGTATAACTTCAGCACCATCTTCCAAAAACAGGACAAGATTTCAGTTATTTAAAGTCTTTTTAAGATTTTTTTCTCCGCTGGGCATAATTTTGTTATTTTTTGGAGCGATCAGAAGATAAAAATAAATTATGCTATGCACGAAAACATTTTTAAAAAATAAGAATTATCTTTTAGAAAAATATATATTATTTATTTTTATATTTGATTGTAAATCGCACAAATTTTAACAATAATAAATACGTGCTATTTTGTATAACTGCAAAGTTATTCAAGACATTGAAACACATCAAAATTATTTTTTTGAGTAATTATCAAAAAGAAATTTGGAATATAAAAATATGATTATATATTTTAAATATATATTTTAATCTAAATCCAAAAGACAAGTGACCAATTATTTAGAAACATATTTTTTAATTTAGGAGGAGCTAAATGGGGAAATTTATTATTCATTTAAAGCCAAATGGTCTGTATATATTTTCCAAATTTCCAATTTTTATTTGTCTTATATTTTTTTAATAAAAATATTTTCAATCATAAGTTTAATGATAATTTCATGCGATGCAAATGGTTTAATAATAAAATAATAAAATAATAATAAATAATATTTCAAAAATAATATTTTTATATAAAATAAAATATATCACATATCCCAATGGTATTTTACTATGTCCCAATTTAATGCCAATCCTCACATTAAAGGCCGAGGCACACTAATTGCAATCTATTCAAAATTGCAAAAAAAATAATAATAAATTTTTTCCTTTTTATATTTAGAAAATTTATAATTCTGTGAGCTAATTTTAAGCTTTATATTATCTGAGCCAATTGTAAAAAAAAATAATAATTAATTTGAGCTAATATTAAGTTTGATATATTTTTAAAAAATAAATAGTTTAGAAGATAAACATTGTTTGAAAAAAAGAAAGTGAATAATTGAACCAATTATAAAATATTAGATACATCAAATTTAAAATATATACTAATAGAAAAAATATATATAATCTGAATTAATCTTAAGATAATAGATAATTGAAGTTTAAAATAAAAAAATTTAAAGATAAATTATGTGTCTCATATCATTAGCTCTAGTTACTTGTTAATTTTCATTAGTTTTAAATTATAGGAGTTATTTTTGATAGGTATGTACAAATACCCTTGGTTTGGGTCCAGAGAAGTAACCCAAATCCATATGATTAAGACCCGGTCCAAGCACCCGGTCAACCCAACACCTGGAACAAACAACCACCTCGGGCCGGACCCGCATCATTATTTGAGTTACAGACCCACGTATGCCGATCAGCTTGTGAGCTGATCAACCTCGAGCTCCAGTCTCCTCCCGAGCTTCAATCTCCTGACCCGGGTATAACGACGCTACAAGCTCACTCATGAGTTTAATCTGACCATGTCGATCAGCATGGTGGCCGAACTGTCAAGCACATTGCCGGTCAGTCATATCGAGCTCAGGCCCCCGATGGGTTCATACCACGCGTTGTCGCACGAGTAACCTTGCCAAAAAGTTAAGGATGAAACGTCTCTAATATCCCTCTCTTGTATATGGGAAAGCACCATTCCACCGGCCAACACGTGGCCAAGAATGCCACATGCAACCCTATCCGACGAGGTATATAGACAACAAATATTAAGGAAATTGATACGTACTCTCATTAACCCTAACCGTCATCTTCTCCTACAAATTTTCTCTACTACTCCCTCGTGAGGATATTGACTCGAGCGTCGGAGTTGGTACGTCGGAAACCCTTTCGGCCCTCAATCTAACGTGTCTGTTTGTCTTTCAGGCTCAGAATGCATCTAGTTGGACCACGCCGGATTCGAACGCTATCAATTTTTTTCAAAATGTGGAGAGATTTTTTTTAATAATTTTTAAGATTCCTCTAATTTCAACTTAAAAAATTTAACTTCAAGGTTTTTACACATAAATACATGACATCCCAATTGAAAAATCTCATAGAAAACCAATGGGTAATTGGAAACCAATTGAAGTGGGAGGCTTGATTTGGACCTTTTGCTTGGTCCTTTTTGCTCTCTTTGTTGTTCATGAATGTAAGTATGTATGTTTGACGATCTCACTTCTTCATTCTCAACATCATTAATCTAGTTACCTACTAACTTAATATGATATCTACAAATATGAGATTATTCAATTATAGGGCGACTCGATGATCTCAGAGGCCTTAGGCGATATATTAAATGGAGATTTTTAAATTTTAATTTTCTATATATATATTTTCTCATTTCTTTTGCCTTTTAGAAACCAAATTCTTAATAATATTTTATAATCAGGTTTTTTAACGTATTTGTCAATTTAATAGCATTGCTAATCTAATTACTTTTCCCTGTGATACTATTTTTTTATTAATTTTTATTTAGAAGAACTTCTTAAATTATAGAGAAGGTACGGCTATCGAAATTGTTAATGATAGTCTATAAGCAATACATAAATTTTAAAAACAATCAAGCCATTGCTTAGATTTTAAAAAGAATTTAGTCTTTTAATATAGTTGAATACATTAGTTAGAGTTTTTCTTTTTCTTTCCTTAGTATAATTTCTTTCAAAATTTTAATTTTGAAAATAATTTGAAACAATCAATATCATTTAAGATGCTGTTTTTGAAAAGAAAAAATCAAAATTATAGATAATTGTATATTATAATGAACTTTATAAACTTAACGGCCCTAATTATGTTAGAGACCTTAAACGATCGCGTAATTCGCCTAACAGATAGATCACCCATGACTTCATATTTCATGCATGCAATTGCATTGTGAGCGTGTAGATGCAACAAATTAGTAACAAATGAATTATTACCTATTAATCTCGTAAAATGGTTCATTTTATGAAAATATTCCATACCCTTTGGTTATTAATTCTGAGTGAAATGATTACTTTCTTTGGTATGCATGCATGTGATAAAGAGATAAATAAAGTCTAAAATAGCTGTATGTAATTGTTGTACGTAATAGTTAGTTATATAGCTTTGTTAGTATAACTATAGTTTAGAATATAGTTTAGTTAGTATAAACCGTAGTTAGAGAGTTAGTTAGATATTAGTCTTGGGGTAATATAACCCTTGTACATTTTCTTTCTTGTTTTGTAATCTCTGTTTGCTTGCTTACAATGAATAAACAAATAGGCGTATAGCTTCTTTCATGGTATCAGAGCCGATTTGCTCCAACGAGCTCGGCGATGGCTAGTTCTTCTACCGGTGATAAAACTATCTCCGGTATCAATTTCCTTGTTTCTAATCTCAGTTCGCTCATCACAGTTAAGCTTGAATCTTCCAACTACATAATCTGGAAGAATCAAGTCTTGAATATCCTCCGCGCCTCAGATCTACTCCATTTTGTCGATGGATCACAAGAACCTCCGTCTCCGGTAATTGTTGATTTGAATAATACGAAGATTTCTAATCCAGAGTACACAAAATGGGAAATGTGAATGCTCATCTGTTAAGTTGCTTAATCGTAACTCTGTCTCCAGTGTATGTTCCTCTGTTCTTCATCTTAAAAGATCAAGAGAGGTATGGATGCATCTCGAAAAACGCTTTACTTCGCTGTCTCGATCTCACATTCAACAGGTAAAGATCAAATTGTAGAGTGTTAATAAGACCTCTGAGTCGATTGAGGATTATCTCGCTCAAATCAAGAGTATCTCGGATCAGTTAGCACTCGCATCTACTGAAATCAATGATGAAGATCTCATTCTTTTAACCCTAAACGGGTTACCAGATGAGTACCACTCCTTCAAGACGGTCACAAGAACCAGATCTGGTGCAATGATGATAGAAGAGTTTACATCCTTGTTAACTGCCGAAGCCATTCATGTTGAATCGATGATCAAGAAAGCTTCGAACAATTCATCCGAGTTAACGGTAGCGTACAACACCATAAGAACAAATCAAAATTTTCGTCAAAACTTTAATCAACGAGGAGGTCGTTATTCTTACAGAGGGAACCATAGAGGAAGAAGTTATGGCAATCGAAGCAGGAGATTTGCAAGAGGTAACTCTAATACCTATAATCTCAATTCTGGTACTGTTAACAACAATCAAGGAAGGGGTCAATCTGTGTCTGGCGTGTGCCAAATCTATGGAAAAAGCAATCACTCAGCGGCTGATTGTTATCATAGGCATGATTATTAATACCAAACGCATTCTCATCTTCAATCCACTCATTTGAACTATAATCCTAGAGCTCTTCTCACTACTCCAACAAGCTCAAACTCATATAAATGGTTCTTGGACACTAGGGCTACAGATCATGTTACACATGATCTGAGTAACTTGCAATTTCATCATCCATATCAAGAAACCGATCAACTCACAGTAGCAAACGGATCATCCCTTCTAATACAGAATACATGTGATGCTGTCATTCAGGGTTCTACAAATTCTTTATATCTTAAGAATGTATTACATGTTCCAAACGTTAAGACAAATTTGCTCTCAGTATAAAAATTGGCCTCAAATAACCACTGTGTAATAATTTTTGACGATCACTCCTTCACCATTCAAGACAAGATCAGCAAGAATATCATATGTAGAGGAGGATTACATCAAGGACTCTATCAGTTTTCAAACATATCATCCGGAAATTCAATAAAGGCACCTCGGCAGGTACCACTAGCATCTGTTTCTCCTCCGAAACAGGTATATCAAGCTACTTCTTCTCAAGAGAAATGTCACCTTTGGCACAACAGATTAGGCCATCCGGGGAGTCCAAAGCTCCACCAAGTTTTAAATAAAGTGATGCACCTATCAACATCTACTTTTAAGTCCACAACATGTGAATTTTGTTGTGTAGTTAAGCATCATAGACAGTCTTTACCTACTTCAAATACAAGGTCTATTGAACCTTTACAACTCATACACTCCGATGTTAGGGGCCCATTTGTTGCTAGTTCATCCCCATTCAGATACTATGTTCTCTTTATAGACGATTGTACAAGATTTACTTGGTTGTATCCTTTGTCATACAAAAGTGAAGTGTTTGGCAAGTTTGTTGAGTTTAAACGGTTTGTTGAGAAGCAATTTGGTTTTCTCATAAAAATTCTACGTAGTGATAATGGTGGTTAGTTTGTCTTAAAATAGTTTCAGTCCTTTCTCAAGGATCATGGTATTTTACAACAGCTTTCTTGCCCTCACACAACCTCCTAAAATGGTGTATCTGAAAGAAAGCATCGTCATCTAGTCACCATTACCAAAACACTTCTTCAACAAAGTGGTATACCAGTTTTGGTTTGATGCTATGGCCACTTCTATTTCTCTTATCAATCGATTGCCTAGTTCCTCCTTGGAAAATGTCAGTCCCTATGAGAAGTTGTTTACTGCAGTACGAGATTATAATTTTCTTAGAGTCTTTGGTTGTCGGTGCTATCCATGGTTAAGACCCTACACTTCACATAAGTTAAGTCCAGATTCTTCTCCCTGTGTTTTTCTTGGATATCATGTTGGCATCAAAGGATACAGGTTTCTGGATCCTTCTACGGGTAAAATCTATATCTCACGCCATGTTATTTTCGAAGAAACTACTTTTCCCTTTGCCATTACTTCATCTCAAAATCAGACGTCCGTTTCTTCAAATCAGACGTCAATTTTTCCAAATCGGACGTCAGTTTCTTCTTTACAGACGTCAGTTCCGTTTCTCCAGACGTTAGTTCCTTCTTTCCAGACGTCAGTTCCTACTTTACAGACGACAATTCCTTCTCCACAGCAACTTCCCTCATCTTCCAATGCGCAGTCCATCTCTCCAACTATTTTCAGCAATCCTTCTTCCCCTGGATCTGTATCCTCTTTACCACCAGTTCCCTCCCCTTCTCCTCCTGCCATCTCCTTATCCATTCCCATTCTTCCCTATCCACCAACTTAGTTCACTTCCCAAAACACCCATCCCATGCTTACTCGTTCCAAAACCAAACTCCCTACCTGTTTGAATATTTCTCTCATGTCTCTGTCAACTTCTGAACCCAAAACAGTTCGTGAGGCATTATCTTCTCCTCATTGGACTGCTGCTATGAATGAGGAATTTCAAGCCTTACAACGACAAAACACTTGGACTCTTGTTCCTAAACCACAAGATCAACATGTTATAGGGTGTAAATGGGTTTTCAAGTTAAAGAAAAATGCGGATGGGACTATTGCTCGATATAAAGCTCGTTTAGTTGCAAAGGGATATGATCAACAAGAAGGTATTGATTATTATGAAACCTTCAGTCCAGTAGCTAAACAACCTACCATCCGTATTCTTTTGACCCTCGCTCTTCAATTCAAATGGACAATCAAATAACTTGATATAAGCAATGCTTTTCTCCATGGTAAACTAGAAGAAGATGTTTACATGACTCAAGCACCCGGATTCGAGTCCCCTTCTCATCCTTCTATTGTCTGTAAGTTGAATAAAGCTTTATATGGTCTTAAACAAGCCCCAAGGGCTTGGTATTCGACCTTTTCTACATACTTGCTTTCGGTTGGTTTTGTAAATAGCCATTGTGATAATTCGTTATTCATCCAAAAGACTTCGTCTACCATTACTATTCTCTTAGTTTATGTAGATGATATTTTGATCACGGGCCATAATGCTAGTCATATTTCTTCTCTCATTTCTCATATGCACAAGGCATTTTCTATGCACGAATTGGGCAATATTTCATATTTTCTGGGTATTTCAATAGTACAAACAGCTGCAGGTTTTTTGTTATCGCTGGCCAAATATGCTTCGGATATATTAACAAAAGCTGGTATGCTTTAATGTAAGCCGTGTCCTACTCCTATGGCCTTGAAATCCTCCTCCAAGCCCCCTGATTCTCTGCCTTTTCCTTCTCCTACAAATTACCGATCAATTGTTGGGGCTCTCCAATACTTGACTATTACAAGGCCGGATCTGTCTCTTGCAGTCAACACTACTTGTCAGTCAATGCATCAACCTACCATGGCTGATTTTTCCTTTTTCAAGCGTATTTTACGCTATGTAAAGCATACTCTTCATTTTGGCTCCAATTTCAGCCTAGAGACTTCAACCTTCAGGCTTTTTTCGACTCCGATTGGGCCGGAGATACTAAAGACAGAAAATCTACCACCGGGTTTTGCATTTTTCTGGGTTCCAATTTAATATCTTGGTGTGCCAAGAAACAACCAACCGTTGCTTGATCCTCTACTGAAGCCGAATATCGCGCCTTAGCTCAAGCTTCGGCTGAACTATCCTGGATTCAAATGCTCCTAAAAGATTTACATATTATCATTCGACCTCCAATTCTCTGCTGCGACAATATTTCTGCGTTATCTCTTGTTACGAACCCTGTATTTCATGCTAGAAGTAAACACATTGAAGTGGATTATCACTTTGTCCGAGAACGAGTTGCTTCCAAACAATTGTTTATCAAGCATGTCTCTACTCATGATCAAATTGCAGATCTTTTGACGAAACCACTCTCAGCTGGTCGATTTCATGCTCTTCGTCACAACCTTATGGTTCGTTCCTCCACCATAAGTTTTCCGGGGATGATAAAGAGATAAATAAAGTCTAAAATAGCTATATGTAATTGTTGTGTGTAATAGTTAGTTATATAGCTTAGTTAGTATAACCATAGTTTAGAGTATAGTTTAGTTAGTATAAACCGTAGTTTAGAGACTTTGTTAGAAATTAGTCTTGGGTTAATATAACCCTAGTACATCTCTTTTACTGTAAGTGAACTCTATTTCCTTTCTTTACAATGAATAAACAAATATACGTATAGCTTCTTTCAAAAACATATATCTGATATAACCATAAATAATCAACTCTGTGGCACGAGTACACTAGGCATGGAAAGTGCAGGTAAAATAAACATACAAGAGATAGAGATAGATATAGAACGAGACTATGTGTGATGTGTGTAAAGCTAGAAATCATGAGTTAAATCATCATGAATTAAATCGTATCTCTATATCAAGAATTAAATCATATCTCTACAGTAAGGGTTCTCCCCCTTTTTATCCTAAAATGCGAAAGGGGAATAGTAGGAGAAATGTAAGGACATTGTTACGAATATGATTCACACACCTTGCATGTAGTAATGAAAATGAGCAATAAACCAAACACTCAAACACAGTAGAATAGAATAAGCTGAATAGGACCATGTCCAAATGTATATAGCATGTCAAGTATACAAGGTTTGAGGTACAGATAATTGAGCTCATGTAAAGAGCACGTCTTACAAAAAGAAACAAAATAGCTTAATAAATGAGATGGAAACCCCAAAGCCCTAATACATGAAAGAGAGTTAATAAGAACAACATGCAAGGTACAAAATAGGAACAACAAACAGCGACTAGTCCCAATCGACTATCAAAAATGGAGGAATAACCATGTTTTTACGGAGCTAGGGTGTTCCGATCTCCGATACCATTGTCCGAGGCAAAGTGATCCACCACAACTCGTTCAAGATCCCAGACTTGAGAGGGATGTAAGAATGACGACTTACACCGAACATAGGTGGTTACTCACACAGAGTAACGACTTACACCTACAATAAGTGATCGTTTAAATGTGAAACTAGATAAGGGAAAGCATCTTAAGGTAAACTACAAATGTAAGTTAATCTATATTAAGAATCGTAAGGTCATAACCAAATAACTAGAGATAAGGCCAACTTGTGACTTACAAGTGTTAAGCTTCTAATGAGTGTGTGTAAATAGATGAGATATCATGACTATCAACTCATAATATAAGCACAAGCAAAATTATATATGAACAATGAAATTCCAAATTACATGAGAATTCTTCAAATAATTATGCTAGGCAAGAGTAATGATTATCTCGTATTATATTTATGTCTATTATAGGCATGTCAAGCACACAAGCATGCAAATGTGAAAGACAAAGAGAAATAAAAGTAGATAGATAATATTTCTCACGACGCTCCAAGCTGGTACACAAAGAGATACAACTCTAGAGGGACATAGAGACCGTTAAATTCAACATGACACATACATCATAACAAGCTGAGATGGTATATAATGAGATACAACATGAGGATGTCATGAAAAAAACGCGCACACATTACGTTATAGAGACCAACCATAAGGACATTTTAAGCGACTTAAATCTAGAGAAATCTATGGGCTTAATGAAGACGTCGACTTTTTTATCGAGAGTTGGTATGAATAAGAGAGAGACAACACCATACTCAACTAAGTCTCGAATGAAGTGATGGTGAATGTCGATGTGTTTGGTTCGAGAACGTTGAACATGATTTTTGGAGATATTAATGATACTAGTATTATCGTAATACACATTCATGGTATTTTGAATAAAGTCATAATTCTAAAGCATATGTCTCATCCAAAGCAACTATGTGCAACGACTACCTATTGCAATATATTCCGCCTCGACGATGGATAGGGAGATGCAGTTTTACTTTTCGCTATGTCAAGCAACTAAGCAGTTATCCAGGTAAAAGTGACTACAAGAGGTACTTTTACGATCATCCACATTGCCAGCCCAATCAGCATTCGAAAAGGTAGCAAGCTTCGAAGTGGTGTCACGTGGGTACCATATCCCAATATCAGTGATGCCTTTGACGTAGCGAATGGTCTGCTTTATAGCTGTAAAGTGGGATACCTTAGGACAAGATTGAAAGTGAGCACGTACCTCAACACTAAAGGAAAGGTTGGGATGACTAGCCGTTGGATACAACAAGCTACCAATCATGCTACGGTAAATGGTAAGATCAACGTCAAATCCACTAATGTCTTTGCCTATTTTGAGATTAGTACCCATTGGAGTGCGTGCCTCCTTTGCCGACTCAAGACCAAACTTCTTAACAAGGTCAAGTGAATAGGCCAATTGAGAGATAAAGATCTCATCCGACAGTCACAGAACATGAAACCCCCAAAAGTAGCTGGTCAGCGTGTCGTCCTACTGATAGTTT
>JAUZSS010561333.1:0-7500 GCA_035668195.1 Sarracenia psittacina
AAATGTCCGACAAAGAAAAGATAAAATATTAATCACCATGAGTTGTACATTGCCACATTTCTTCTAAACTTAGCATAACATAGTACTTGTCATCTAACTATTGCCACAAAGGTGGTCACTTGAAAACTGTACTTTTAGAAGTATTAGATCACAAACCTCTAAAACTATTATTATTAAAACAAGGTTAAAAAAAAGTGTTAACAAAAAAACATCGATAATTGTGAGCTGCACATCGTCATGTAGATGTCTGGATTTAAAAGAGCTACCCAAAAAGAAATGGTAGAGAAAATCAAATAAAATACAAATAACATATACATTAAAGTACTAGAGAAAAGAAATAAAAGGTGACATGTCCAGACAGAGAAAAAAATTGAAAATTTATGTGTCATTTACTAAAATTAGATAATTTAGTGTTTTTAAGCATTGGTATTAATTATTTTATATAACTAGATATAACAACTTGATTTGATACCTATGTGTCAAAACAATCAATCCTTGAAATAAGATAAATTAGGCCATCCCATTTGTTCTCTCATTTCTCATATTTATCTATGTAAAAAATCTAAATAAATATATTAATATCACCTCTTATTTTACCAACTTTACAAAAAATAATTTAGATTTTACTTTTATTATCTTTTTATTTTTTTTTACCTCTATTAATTAACAAATTAACATAGACATTTTCAATCGGGTGCCTTAAAATTGATCAATTAACTAAGTATCGAGTTATTGATATTATTTTATATTTTATTATTAAATAATTAAATACCTTTTAGAGGCGAGTCATAACTTATGACAACGCTTTGTTAGCCTAAAATGTTAAATCTTTATTTTTACTATAAAAGTAGGGAAAATAAACTAGTGATCAGTTTATTTTCCTCCTTTCTTTAATCGGAAAAAGTCACTAAGCTCAAGTATATTTCGAATTGGCATTAAATTAAACAAAGAGAGTTCATCAACACGAATAAAATAATATAAAAAGAGTAAAAAATTCTATAAAAAAAATTACAAAGAAAAAAATATTAAACCCTTTAGCAATACTCGATTGATAAATCATAATAAACAAATTGTGATAAATTAGTTTTTTTAATTATTTTTTTCCGTGTTTTTTTTCACTGTTAAGAAGTTTGATTTTCCAAATTGATTTAAGTCATATTAGTTATCGTATCTTTAGTCGAAAAAATCTAGATATTTGTATATCATATCAGTTTCTTTTTTCCATGTTGTCTTTCCTCCGGAATGGTTGCCCTATCATATTTTGATGAGAGGTATTATTTTATTGCGAAGTCACTTTTCTTATCGATCTATAATACGCACGGGATGTTCTTCATAACTGAAGTCTTGATTTAACTCTACGGGTGGTTGGGCCACCAAATATTTTATTTATAGAATATATTAGATATTTGTTTAGATATTTGTGAAAGCAAGAAATTGAGCTTCGATTGCTGGAATACGGGAAGGAATACCAGAAATATACGGGAATAAATCCATTTCTGTGTCAGCACCCAGTCTCGAATCACATCGAAGAGAAACCCTATACAGCCCAAGGTACAGGGAAGCCCCATACTATAGGAAGGAATTTCAGTAATCGGTGGGAAGTCCTTTTTTTCAATATCTTTTCATCCTTCTTCAGCAGCGGATAATGCTGAAAATAAACCTCTCCCTTCCAGCCCTCCCCCATACCCTTCCCTTGCCTTTGAGTCCTGGAAGTTCACTGACCTGCCTTTCAATCGGTCGGACGGAATTCTCATTCACCAGTATCGGATATAGTTAGTAAGGCAAGCTTTCTTTACTGAATTTAGCATTTCCCCTCTTCTATAAGTAAGGTAAGGCTTTCTTTCTCGAAAAGGGGGAGAGGCGACGAAGATTGAACTAGAGCATCTTAACAGAAAGCATGAATAGGCTTACATAGGATAGAAGGAATGATGGATAGCCGGTGACGGAGATAGAAAGTACCACTCCTATAAATCAGACGCAGATTAAGGCCGAATCAAGATCTCATTCCAGTTATCAGCGAATAAGCATCGGAGGGCAGAGCAAGAAATTTGAGGGACGTTTAAGCTGGAGGGAGGACAAGCAATGAAAGGAAGGAAGCCAAAAAGCCTACTCGCGCAGGAGCGCTCTACTGATTTATAGAGAGTGTAGTTCCCTCAATGGGGGAGAGGGCGAGAGCAGTTAGCGAGGCGAGTGTGGCGAGAGGGCAGAATGGCGTAATGGCTTGGTTCTTAGGCTTCTACGATTGAGAACAGTATCAGTCTCATTCCTCCTTTGAAGGGTAGTTGAGTTTACTCCTTTCTTTGAAGCTGGTAGTGGAGTGAATCTGGCAATCAGTGCCTAAAGTCTCGGTTCCCGTTTCCTTCAATGAGAGAAGATGCGAGCCCTCGGCGAGAGGAGATGCTGGCGATAGGAACTCTTCTTGTTTTGAACAATGCTCTTTTAAGCAGTTGAGTAGAGCAGGATTAATTCCCTAAAGGGTTCATGCCTTAGGAGTGAGCCGAGGCCTTCCCTTAAGAGATACACGAGGTGAAAGGCTTTTAGGTAAGGCGCCATCAACCCCAGTTAACCAGCACGCCCGCTTTCGCACACGCCCAACGCCCACCTGATGATTGAGGCGAGTTCATAACTTTCTGGAAGAAGGAGTCGATCGAACGTCCTAGCTTAGGAAGGCCGGGTACTAATAGTCCAGTTCTAGTTGTTCATCCCAATTAATAGTGCGAGAGCGAGAGCAGCCTAAAGTAAGTAGGCTTCAAAGCCGTGCCAAGCTGAAAAGATGCCGTTGCTTACTGTGAAAAAGGTGAATTATCAAGGGCGGGCGGGGAAGGAATCCGATTCTCTCAACCTCATCAAACAAACTCAGGGCTGTGGTCCAGTCCAGGAACGGGTGATGTTGACCACCGAAACCTATTGAATTTCCTTCACTCGGGTATTTAAGTTCCACTACACTAAGGCGAGAGAAGCCGGGATGCCCACCCCACATTTGCCTTCTATGCGCTACGAGCATCGACAAAGATCTCCTTTTAGTTTAGGAGAATGGATTTTTGGCAGATCGTCTGCTATTTAAGATTCCAATTCTAAGTTGGTAAGCTGCTACCAAACCGGATTCTCACCTGCTTTAAGGTCCCACATTGACTCTCCAATCGGATATCTCTTTTCGGCTTAGTCGTGCAATTAGTCGTGATAAGAGGAAGTCCCCCTTAGCTAGGGATCTACCATATCTAGTTCCAATGTAAGCTGGTGAAATGCTACCTTCAATACAACTGACCAGGGCAATCCCGCCTCATCGGATGCTTATTGGGATGCCACTATCAAAGATTCTTCACCAGTGACAAATCGGATTCGTTCAAAGAGAATCCTTCAACGACAACAGCTACCACTCACTGAACCCTATCTATATCAGGATTTATTTTTCCATCCATGGCAAAGGCCCTATTAAATAAGGGGCTTGAAATCTTTCCGGCTTAGCTAGCCCACAATATTACCTAAAGGGGGTGGGAAGAGCCCTTTTAAATTCATTTTTGCAGGTGAGCCAGATGCCGAGTCTACCTCTGCCAAGTTCCTCTTTCTAGGAGGATTTTATCCAAAAATTTCAGCCGGATTGGTAAGTCGCTTTTGAGTTCGATTTTCATTACTCCGAATCTTCTTAGTTCGATTCTGCCTCTGCTCCCTCACTCACAGAGCTCGTACTAATCGATTAGAGATCCACGGGGGGACTTGTACTTCCATTAGAAGAAAGCTAGGGAAAAGAGTTCATCTTTGCAGAGGTACCAGGAAAGACAGAAAGGGATAACCAACCGGGGCATTGGCCTGATTTTAGGCTTTAGGAAAAAATCCAGACTTCGGAGCTCAGCTCAGAGGAGAGCGGCTTTTTATGCGACAAACTATTATGGCGCTGAATAGGTCGCTACTCTTTATAGTGAGAGTTACCTCGGAAATGGGAGACTTAGTGGACCTATAAAAAGAAGGCCCAGCGGCAGCTTCTCGAGACTACCGGAGCTACCTTATCAGACTAGGGAAGCTACCCACCCGCAAGAGCTAGGAGCACACTGACGGTAGACCTTCCCTCTTATTCACGCGATATTGCTGGATCGGGCAAAAGCCCATTTGCACTACCCAAAACTACGCTTCTAGGGAGGGATAAAGACAATCCTTGTTCAAGTCCAGCGAGTGAGAACTGGCTACTCCACCATGGAGATGAGCAGAGGGGAGTGGCGGTTGGGGCAAGTTCTAGGCAAAGAAAAGAGGCTGGCGAAAATTGTAGAAGCTTTCCTGAATCAGCAAGCCATTGAGATGAGAACTATAATAAGAAAATGCGATAGAATGGATTGGAAGTAGCCAAGCCAACAGAATGAGACTAACTACCCGTTTACCAAACAAGACTGAGTGTCCCAGGGCTAAGTTGTAAGTAAAGGTCAGTTCGAAGCTCTAAGAGCAAGAAGTCTAAGTCCGATTCGAGAACGAGAAAGATCCGTAGAAGTAAGAATGACGAGACGATCCGTGACGGGGATTTTCCATTTTCTTAAAATTTTAATTTATTTAATTAAAAGATACGAATCGAATTCTCTCATTTGATCTTTTGCAAAGTCTTTCGCTAATGCTTAAGAAGAATCCAAGATAACAGAGTAGTGTCCGCCCAAAGGTGCTCATTGAGCCGGTCCCCGGGCATGAAGCAAACTTGCAACTGATTGAGCGTGTGGAGGAAGCTGGTTTGAAGATGTGAGAGATGGAGATGCTATATGCTTAACACATGCAAGTCGAAAAAGTTCTTCACTCACGAAGGACTGACCTTCTCACTCCATCTATTCCTGCAATTGCGGTTAGAGTCTCGCCTATGAATTGCGGCTTTCTTTGGTTTGTAACGAGATCGAAGATATTTCTTTTATAATGATCGAGATCAACCATGTCACAACTTTGACTCCTGCTTCTCTCTCACCGTTGCTTGATGCTGCGTATCGCACAAACTTGTTCTATTCCTTTATCCCTAGTGCTGAAGGCTTCCACTCTATCTATATCCATACTCCTTCGGTCAAGGAGATGCCGTACTGAAGAAGCTTGAATTTGCTCTTAACGTTAGTGCGAAGAGAGTAAAGGTATTCCCCTATCCTTCTCTAGGGGATTCATTAGAAGACCTATATTTATTCCTGATTGGCCATTGATAGATCAGACTCTCACCTCTTTTTGTTGAGATTATCTTATACAGCGAACTTGTTTAGGTCAAAGAAGTAGGAATCCGGAATCTTCCCCTTTGCATTTCTTATATGAAAAAGAAAAACACTAGGAGCCTATTCTTTGAACCTGAAAGATTGGATATCTGGCATTTCCATTAATAGTAAGCCTTTGTTTGAAAGATGTTGATGCATTTTTGGTGATGGTAGAGCCCTTTTACTAGTACTAGTAAGGCTCGTAAGTGAGATTGGGGCACCTTATCAGACGAAGTTGTTAGACCGCTTCGGATAGTTTGTTTTCAACCCGAAAAAACCTGACGTCACTTGTGTTTTTGCAACATCTTCGGTAAGTTCTGTGCTGGTCGTAGAATCCGAAGCTATGATGAAATATCCTAGGTTCCGCATCAGAGTTGGCACAGCGAATGCCCATAGACTAAACGGGGGACCCAACTCGATATAGTGAGCTTGATATCGCATTTGATCCCCTATTTAAAGGAATTTTTAGAGGAGCTTACTAATATAAATATATAAGGCAAAGGAATTCCTCTGCAAGGCTTTAGTTTGTCATAAGGTTCCTCCTGTACGCCTGTCAATGGATTCGAGTATTTGCCGACAGTGCCCTTACCGGAAATGGGTATGTATTGAGAGTGAAGGGATTGATTTCGCTCGCGCATTGAGAGTTTTGGATGAAGCCTTTTCTTAAGGAATCTTGTACCTTGACCCGCGTAGATATTGAGTCTAGTCCATCCATATTGCCTTTATGAAATGAAAGAGCTCTTTCTGAACGTGGTTAGAATGAAGGAGATGATCGAGTTTTTTAGTTTCGATGGGGTTCTTTTTCCTGTAAAGTCGAACCTAGTTAGGAGTTAGTCTTTCCTAACCCAAAACGTTGATGGATATTTCTAGGCTGAGCTTACAGCAATATAGTTCGCTCCAAGGGAAAAATGGAGTGGAGACTTCCTTTCTGAGTGTAGCAAGTCTCCGTGAGCGACAGCAGCTCGTAGCGGAACGATCACCTTGCCAGTCTAGTAGGCCCATTCTTAGACTTGCAGCTAGTCTTTCATTTCTCGCTCACTAGTCAAGCCAGTCTGTCTGTTGTTCCCGTATGTTCTCCTCGCTCCAAGCTACCAGTCCAGCTAGAAAGCCAAGCCAACAGGTCGATCTCTTAGAGGGCCGAGCGGCGAAGAAGAGTGTTAAGAAAGCTCCGCGCCGCGCACGTCGTACTCTCACTCTCAGTAGTTATTTGACTACTTTCTTACAATTATATAAGACATAAAGTATAAATATAAGAGAGAGATGTGATGCCTACAATGTTGCTTACAACACTTTCTCACCGCAACTCACCCCACATGGCCTTCACCGAAGTGGGAACGTGAGTGGGTTGCGCGCACAGCGACTAGTTAGTCCCGGAGGTTTAAATAGAGTCTGATACTTATAATAGTGAATATAGTCTCTTCTGCTCGTTCCTTTTCTCAAAGACAAACTACCAAAGACAACAATCCCATCTCCAACTGAGCATTATTTCATTTCTTGTTATATTTTATATAAACGCATCTCTGTCTCCGAACGCTTCTGCTGCTCGCCCCTCTCTCGTCAGGGGCTTATGCACTCCACTCGTTACCACTAAACGACGAAGCCAGGAGCGGAAGGAGGGACTTGAACCCTCAACCTCAGCCTTGGCAAGGCTATGCTCTACCATTAAGCTATTTCCGCCAGCTACGGTAGTGGCGAAGCACTACTGAGCAATTCACGTATCACTTGATACGGACGACTTCTGTTTTTCCGCCGGACCACAGTCTTGACCCCCGATCGAGCTACGAGCACGAGTAGGTAGGCGGCTAGAGGGGGAGGGGCGGCTGGGCTGCCTTTTCAATCAATCTCCGGCCACTCAGTGCCGCTATTGGTGCGAGTTGTAAGGAGTCTTGGTCTCGAGTCGAGCTGGGGCGTCATTTCATTCTCGTAACGGGAATGAGTGCACCGCAAGACCAGACAAGTTGCTCCCTCGCCTCGCAGAGGCGGCATCTGTCTTTTAAGTTAAGTCATTTCCTAAGACGGCTCCTCTTATTCTACGATAATCCAAGCTGCAGCTCCACGAGTCTGCTCGGAACCGGTCGATTCCTGAGCCATTCGTTTCCCCTCTCGGTTGGCGTTTGCCAGCCACTAGAGCAAGTAAGAGAACCTACAGTGAATGAACTTAAAGAACCGCGGATTTTGACCGGATTGTACACCTTTGTGTCTGGCTATGTATATGGATGTGCATAAAGAAGGGACGGGACATCTCTCTCCTTTGGGGGGGAAGAGAGAGGGAAGAAGCTGCAACGGCACCTCACGAACT
>JAUZSS010561333.1:15000-21171 GCA_035668195.1 Sarracenia psittacina
CCTGTGAAGGAAATGTGGTAAATAGAGATCTGTTGATCGTTGATGGTTGCTCGGTAGAATTGCTGATTTCTAGTAAGGAACGAGTTGATCGATCGAACAAACCACAAAAAGCGTTACCAAAAAGAGATGACGATGTGATTGTTTTCGGATTTGTCTTAGTGATAGCGGATCAAAATCGTTGTATCGTTAACAAACGAAAGTGTATCCGCTTTTTGTGATAGTGGAGCGAAGGTACCCCGTCTAAAGGGGCATACGAGAGTCAGGGGAGGAACATCTTCATGCCTTAATCGATTCTCAAGTGATAGATAAATACCTTTTTTTTTACTAGACTAGCAGTCGCTTTACTTCCTTTCTTTACCTTTCTTATTATTAGTAAGAAAGCTTGACTGCTTTAATGAGCTTAGTAGCTAGCCTTCCTAGTCTGCTCTGCCTTAGTAGCTTGGTCTGCCTTACTTGCTTGGCTTTCTGCTTTTGGTATTAATGAGCTAGCTTTACATTACTCATCTATAGGGCACTACTGGCAAACATTAGCTTTCCTGCCTTGCTTTCGGCTCTTAGTTGATAAAGACCTCGTCATGTTAATCCTCTTTGCTTGGCTTTACCTGCTCTTATTACTTGCTCTGTTAGACTAATAGCATGTTTGAGCTTATTTCCCTGCCTGTCTGCTGCTTTGTCTGACTATTAGGACTAGGACTAATGAGCTTCCTTTCTTACCGACTAAAGGAAGTAATAATGACTAAACTAACTTAAGACTTTCTTAAGAGCTAGCTGAGTGAGTGTAATCTCTTAGTCCGAATTCAGTTAGAGGTTAGAGTAGGGAAGAGTACCATTCCTAGTCCGTTGCTAATACGCCTGCCAATCATAAGATTGGCAAGCTATATTCCTTAGCCTTATAAGTAAGCCTTAAAGCCTGCCTTAATGCCTTTGGCTTTAATTCCTTCAGCCCCTACCTCTTAAATGAAAGCTGAAGTAAGGTATTAATGCTGGTGATGTTACAGATCGTCGCTCTACTACTGGCTTTTGCCTTTTCTTCGGTGACTCTCAACTATCTTGGAAGAGCAAGAAAGATACAGTGGTTGCTCGCTCTAGTGCAGAAGCCAAGTACAGGGCTCTTGCTGATACTACATCAGAGATTATTTTCTTGCGATGGTTATACTTAAAGATATGGGAGTCACTTTTTCTGGGCCTACTATTCTCTTTTGTGACAACAAGAGTGCTATCCAAATAGCACACAATGATGTGTTTCATGAGCGAACGAAACATATCGAAATTTTTCCTTACTCACTTAGGGCACTTCGTTTGCCATCACTTTCTACAGGGTTAAATGCCATACATTTTCTCAGAGCTTCAGATCGCGGATCTTCTTACGAAGTCCCACACCACTGTGCGATTACGATACTTAGTATCCAAACTCCAGATGTTATCCCTTGAGGCATCTTGAGTTTGAGGGGGGTGTTAAGCATATTGATTCTGTATCTTTTGTATATAGTAAGTAGGTCTTGCTGTATATAGCACTTTCGATGCTTTTTTACATGTATATATAGGGCCTTAAACCCCCAGTGAAATACATAGATTTTCACCCATTTTCAAATCAAACGATTTCAAAATAAAAAAATTAATTAATTATATAGTAAGGAATCGGAATTAACTAAAACTACATTGCTCAGGTTGTGACAATGTCGGCGATCAGCTCGACTGCAGTCAATGCCGGCAAATTCATGCGTTTCTTGAGCTGATCGTCAGGCTTTCGGTATCAAAAACTGGGCTCAGGTCTGATCCATTAAATTGACGGGCCCGCAAGACAGGCCTTAACTAACTCACCAGTCTGTTTGTGCTGGACCAAGCCCACCTTAAAGTGGGGCAGGCCAGCCTGTTAACAGATAAGCCTCATAAGCAACATAATACTTTAGAACAACATAGCTTCATTCTAACAACATCACTAATAATGAATGGGGAAAGGTTTTCTGGGCGGGCGTGTAGATACCTTCTCGGGACGAACCCCCTTTTAATCCACATGGAGGGATGTTGTGGCCAATCCTGACCATTCATTTGACAGGCGATCCTCTGGATTAGCCATGTGTACTGTACTCCTGCCTACTTAAGTCCTATACTTTCTCATGTATTGGAAATTTCCCCTATGAACAATGGCCATTGATATTTTTTTTTAATAAAAAGCTGTTTTTGCCATGTGGCGGTGGGCTATTGGGGTGAAACTTGCCACATATGAGGAGATGGTAAGGTGGAGAACATCCATTCATTCCTCATCCCCGATCGGGACTGCAAACTTACCCTAACATTCATTCCGCGTGACTAGCTTCCCGTTCACTCCTAGTGCTAAATCGTCTACTCTCGAATTCAACTTCTGCGAAACTGGTACTCTCACTGAGGGAGGGGTTGTGTTTGAAATGAAATGCTGCTCCAAGCTGAGCTACGAAGTGTGGCATTCTTGAGAACATTACCCTGGCAGATCGGACTGGGCTGGTTTACACCTAAGAAGAAGGATGGATTTCAAGCTAGTCAGTCATTGGGTTATCCCCAAGACAGCTCTTATAGTAGCAGCTGCCCCAACAGGATTTGATGGCAACGAATCTGCCTTCTTTGTCTTTGCGCGTGGGACAAGACCAAAATGGGTCCTTCTGCTCGGCTGAGTCGACCTTTGTTCTGGTTCCAAAGCTTGCTTCTTTTTCCCCTTCTTTCCACTCAACCAGGGAGTGCGCTACCAGACTAGCCCCATTTCGAGATGTCGGATCATACGCTGCAGCCGTCTCAGACTGAACTCCAGAGTCTGCGGGATCTGCCTTCTACTTCTACGTTGAGGTCAGTTGCTGACAACGCAAGCCAAGGGTTGTAGGATTGAAGTATATAGACCATTTCCGTCTATAAAAAGATGGAGTTTGGCGGACCTAAGGATCCGATTTAGCCGGTTTCAGCCTCATCATCATCAGTCTTGAAAGACAGTCTGAGCTCTCCCTCAAAGTTATCTTTTATGCCCCTCGTACCGAACCCAAGCTTTGATTGTCTACCCCGAGTCACCAAACGTTGACCTGATTCGAATCCTAGATTTCCAACTGGAGTTTACTTTGGCAATGCGAGTAGGGCTTGCCCTTTCCTCTTCATCAAATGATCTTCGCAACTTCTTATGGATTGGGATCTTTGCTTCACCGACCGAGTCAAGACCAAAAAGTTCTTTCTGGAGCCTCAACAGCAGCTGCGTATCGACGTCTAACAGTGGCAAATCAAGCCTCATTGCAACCCAACCCACAGGGAGACCGTCCAAACGAACTCCCTTCGTGAATGATTCGAGTTATACTGAAATAATATATATATATATATATATATATATATTATAGACTGCCCCTTAGATTCCTGGAGAGAGGAACCAAGCGTAGAACTGATTGGAATCCTAGAAATCCATTTGGACTTTAGCTTGTCCATTCGATTGACAAGTCCGGCTTTCCCCCTTTCTCTTAGATCTAGTGTGGACCGCCTTTCCATTGCTCGTATCCGCTTCTTTATCATCTCATTTGCTTGATGAATATGCGCTTTCAAGCCAATCCCTTTACCTGCCAGGCAAGCCCAAGATTGAGCCTGAGACGCATCGGTCTTTCCAATCAGAGTTCTACCCCACGATGGGGGATTGAAAAAGCCACTTTCGCTTTCATTCAACGGTTGGAAGCGAATAAGCCAAAGACAATGGACTTCTCCAACCTTCCCCTCTGAGCTTGACTCTGATGAGCTTGAATCCGATCCCAAATAAAGAATAAAGAACTTCCCCAATCGAATCGGAAGCTTATGAGGATTAGGCGCACGATCCTTATTGTGATTTAAGAAGTTTCACTTGAATTCTCCAATGAAATCTGAAATCAATGGTTTTTTAGTCCCACTGGCAGAGGTGAGAGTTCTCGCCTTCACGTCTTCAACGAAACCAACAGCCACTCTGCTCACTCTTCTTTTTTGCTGAAATCGCTCAAGTAATGACAAAGACTAGGCGCTTCGATTCCCCCAATTCCTCAAATCGGGTAAACTCGGGCTGGCCTCATCAATCGAAACGGCAATTCTCTGGCTATTTTCCTATATCCAAAACGTGAGTTTGCGGCATAGACGGTCCTCCACCTTCTCATAGGAAGAAAATGCGATTTCAAGGCTAGCTTCCTATATCAAAATAGGGAGTTAAAGGCATTGAACGGAATCCCCCATTAGGGTCATCAAAGCAATCAATTTCAGGGACTAAACTCCGCCTTGTAAAAGCCTTCCATGAATCTCCGTCAGCTCGGGCTAAAGAAAAGGGGGCTAACTCTGCCAAGGCGAACTCTTTCCTTTTGTTTTCTTTCTTGGAAGTCAACCTTCCCGTTCACTCCACCAGGACCAAGAAAGGGCTAAGGCTCAGCCCAGTCTGAAACGAATCCCGAAGGCACTCTGCTCACTCTTCTTTATTGCGTAAAAAGCGTATTTTGCAGCCAAAAACCCCCTCTTAGTTATCATCTCATTTCTCGTCTTCAAAATCGTCTGAACTGTATATGATACCTCTTCCCTGGGCGAATTCAAGGATTCCAATCAGCTCAAGGATTAGAATCAGTTCAACACTGCAGTCCATGCGAGGCCAGATCTTCAAAGGGGGTCATCTCTGGCTAGCGCCTCAATCTCAAGATCGATTAAATGGGCAGTTTCCTATAATAAGACATCTCGAGTTTCGAGCAGATCATGTAAACCTTCTAATCAGAAGCACATGCCTGAAAAGGGCCTAGAACACTCATTTTAAGCAACTCTTGCCTGAGACAGCTAAACCTGGATTGGGCTCTTTTAACCTATCTTCTTCAAAGGAAGACTCTCCTTCCCGCTTCCCGTCAAGGTTGGATTAGCTGAACTGAGGAACCACAGCCTAGCGTTTAATTGGAATCGTTAACCTGATCCTCATCGTTGCCTTCGACCAAGGGATAGTTTTGCAATTCTCAGTAAAGGTTACTAAAGCCAAACATGGATTCGAACCCTCGAAGTTTCTTCCACGGGCAGAACGTTGATTTCGAAGCTTAAACCTTAATTGTAGCAAGCACCCGATCATCATTCCAAGGAACCAAACCAAAATCTCGAATTGAGGCGAATCTTGGCTTTCTCTCGGCGATTGGTTTTACTTGCTAACTATGAGGTTTTGATTTGTTTTTAATCCAACATCCAATCTGGAGAACCTATACCTTTTTATTGGACTGTCCACTATATCTTACTTCTATTTCTTTTTCTTCTCTTGCTATAGTGCTATGGTTCATCTTTATGTGCTCAGCTGATTTTTTTGCTAGATATGTTCTCAGTAATGGACTTATATGGGATGTGATCCTTTGGATATATGAGTGCTTTTAGTATTTCTAACAGATCTCAGATTAATTTCTTATCATTTACTTTCTCTCTTCTTTTTTTTTTTTTAAATCAATCTTCTTTAGGAAAACCATTCGTAATTTTATTTCAAAATCTGGATGTTGATTTTAACTCTTGCTAATGTGTTTCCACTTTCATTTAAGAATGGTTTTTTTAGTATTGCATTACAATTTGTGGTGTATTTTTATTTTGGTAATCCCTGTTGTTTGCAATCTTTTATTTATTTCTCCTATCTTTGAATGGGAATGACAAATTGCTGTGCAAATTTAGTTTGGTTCAGAATAACTGCACATTACTAAACTTGGCAATAAGTAGTTTCTGCAATTGATAGTAAAAGTAATATCATAGTTTAAAATTTTGGATTTTCTAAATCTGATCGGCCATTGGAACTTGATCTGCTGTTTCAGATGAGAAAATTCTCTCGTCCTTGTCAAAATCGGTCGGAAATGCTTGACAATCAGTTTTGTATCACTAATAATTTCATCTTGACTGTGCAGTCAAAATATTATACGGCTTGAGGAGAAGGAAAAGAGAGAGAGAAGGAGTTGCAAAATCAGATTATTGAGGAGGCGGAAGAGGCTAAACAAGCTTTCTATGAGAAAAGAAAACTTAATATCGAGACAAAAAAGAGTACGAACAGAGAGAAAGAGAAGGTGGAACCTTGAAGAATCCCTTATTACTCTATACTCATTTGTAGTTTTTTAACACTAATCTCCGTTTCCCTCTTCTATGGCAGTTAAACATGGCTAATCAAGAGAAGTTCCATAAAAATGCTGATAAACAATACTGGAAAGCGATATCAGA
>JAUZSS010561334.1:0-12500 GCA_035668195.1 Sarracenia psittacina
AACCAAAGACAGATGTCTGTTTCTTTGTAGGTTACCCCAGAGGAACCAAGGGTGGTTTATTTTATGATCCTAAGAGTAAGCGGGTGCTAGTAAGCACAAATGCTAGATTCTTGGAAGAGAATTATGTGATAGACCACAAACCCCCGTCGTAAGTAGTTCTGGAAGAGGTTAAGAGTGAGTCTATGGTACAGCCGGATATCGTACCTGATTTATGGGCTGAGGCACCATGTAACGTCCTGACCTAGAACAAATAATAATCTCATTACGAATATCCAATAACTGAGACTTATGCCAAATATTCACTACTTTAAAACATTGATTTAAGAAAAATAAGAATATTTTCCTTTTTCAAGGGTTTTAAAAAAAGGTTGGAAATTATTCTAACTCTTGAAATTTTTAGAAATTTCGGCAGAGTTTCCTCTCTTTTTGGACTATCCCAAGTTATCGACAACCTGTAAACAGATACATTGACATCAACAATCAATAAAGGCCCTTCAAGGGCATCAATAACCACACCCTTAAGCTATTCTATGCTATATCAAGCCGTTATGCAGCACAATTCCAGTACTAGTCAACAAACTATCTCAGAATATCAATAAATCAGATGTGGCCCATAGGCTCTTGCAACCCCAACAGGAGAAACAAAACAAAAGCTACTTACCCGACGATACCTCACATGCATGCAACTGAATGAATAAGGCCTTGTGACCATACAGTTATCCGACTAAAAAAACTGAAAAAATAACTTAATGTATATTTGTCCGAATGAAATGATGCGGATGGAAATGACCGGAGTAGACGTCATGCAATGCCACAGATTTCTTATCTTTATGCTAATCCATAATCCTTAGAAGCTCAATCAGAAAAAATTTTAAACACAAGGGCTGAGCCCAAGTAGCAGCATAATAGACAGAATAAATCACAATGTAATATGCAAGGTTGGCATGTGACAAGTACAGGTTTTGATAATAAAGGTAAAATTTTACTATTTTCTTGAAAATAGGTGTCACATGCCCGTTTTTAAATAAAAGAAAGTAATCACATTAAGCTTTTATTCAAAGGATTTTGTGAACTTATGTTCACAGTTTCATTATCAAAACTTAACAAATGCACTCTTTTACAAACCCGAAGGTTTGAAGGCCCTACCGACCTGTCAACAAGCGATGCAACAATTTTACAAACCCGGAGGTTTGAGGGCATGGCCGACCCGTCTCACAAACGATACAACTATTTTACAACACAAAGGTTGAGGGCAAGGCCGACCCATATCCAATCCAATGCAACTCTTTTACAGACCCGAAGGACTGAGGGCAAGGCCGACCCATATCCAATCCAATGCAACTCTTTTACAAACCCGAAGGTCTGAGGGCAAGGCCGACCCGTCTACCTAGCGATGCAACTCTTTTACAGACACAAAGGTCTGAGGGCAAGGCCGACCCGTATCTAATCCAACGCAACTCTTTTATAAACCTGAAGGTCTGAGGGCAAGGCCGACCCGTCTACCTAGCGATGCAACTCTTTTATAGACCTAAAGGTCTGAGGGCAAGGCCAGCCTGTACTACCTAGCGATGCAACCCTTTTACAGACCCGAAGGTCTGAGAGCAAGGCCGACCCGTCTACCTAGCGATGTAACTCTTTTACAGATCCAAAGGTCTGAGGGTAAGACCGACCCGTATCCAATCCAATGCAACTCTTTTACAGAACCGAAGGTCTGAGGGCAAGGCCGACCCGTCAAAATCTCATAGCCAATTCAGAATCCCGTCATAAAACATTTACTGTACCATCATCTAAGGATGGGATTGAATCGGCTTAGAGATCCGCAATCATCACATGCCTGAAGCAACATCATGTATCGTAAAGTAGACGTGCTAAGTCACATACCTTAGCACGTAAACCTTACGCGTACATAACATGCCACATATCACATAACCAATCACTAAGAACGGGAGACAAGAATAAGTGGGGCTATTCTCCTATAGTTGCTTTAACCAAATTTCAAGTCTAGTCATCAAAAAAATAAAGGATATTTTAAGGGAGCCTACACATCTTCAAATACCCCAGCTAAAATCCAATACAACATACTCAGGTCATCAGAGGTTTAAGCTCAAGTATAGCCCGCCACAATAATCACATAACTTATTCACAAAATAAAAGCTAACTCAAGTCAGTGTAGGTGTGTTCAATTACTTCGATCAATCTTAACACAGCATATGCATGCTTTCTATTAAGTTGAATTCACATAAACTCTAACTTTCTCTCATTTACATTAATTTCAATTAAATGGTTCCATTTCAAGATTTTTCCCAAGCTACCTCAGGTATTCCAAATCCAAACTTCGAAACTTGTAGGATCCTACAAACCATATATCAATACCCATTTACAAGAACCCAATGTCTAGAAAGGTCACACATTAACCACCAAAGAAAACAAAGAGATATCCACACAACACAAGGTTAATTTCATTTATCCAAAAGTTACCAAATTTGGCTCATATGTGATTTGACGTACCAATTACACATAATTGCTATCAATTTCACCCAAAAGTCCTATTTGGGTCAAAACTCTCAATCATATACCAATATTGCAAACCTGAACCCTAGTTCGTCCAAAAACCAAATTGATCACACATATGTCATTCTAGCAAGTTAGGATAGCTATTACAAGGTTCGAGTTCATTATTCGAGTATCAATTGTATAATCTAAACCCAAAACCAAAATTAGAGCTCACGTTGGGTCCGAAATTCCCAATTGAGAAGATTTGTAAAATTTCAGAGAAACTATACAATTTATATCTATAAAGAGATTTATTAAGTCTAGAATCCTACCTCATAGCTGAATTGATACCAAGAATTTTAGTCCAATCCAAAGCCGTCTCGAACCGACTCCAAAAGCGCGTCCATCTGTCAAAATCAAATTACCAATTTGCTAATTAATTCACGGGGATATAATCCGGCTATCCCAAAAATTCTTAAATTTTAATCATAGGCTATATTCTACTCCAATATCAAAGAATCGGAATCAATTTCAATAAATTACCCCCATAGGGCCGAAATTCCCAAATTAGTCTCAATTTCGACCCGAAAACCCTAATTGTTCCAAAATTGAAATTGATTTCGCAAGTATCATTCTAACAAGCTTAGATAATCACATCTATGTTCAATTTCATGATTAAATCTTCAATCGAGCAAGAAAAATCACAAAACCTAAAAATTTGTCCCATCGGGTTTGGCAAACACGAACTCTCGATCGATTACGAAATCTCGCTCAAATCACAAACAATATTACTAGAAACGTTCTTAAGAGGTCATAGATCACCTTTGATGAAGCAATCCGAAGAAAAAAAGCTGAATCGAGTTGAATATCAACCCGCGAAGCTTGCGAACACGTCGCGATCTCTTGCCCCTGTTTTGGTTCTGTTTCGCCGGTTCTCTCGCCGTCGCCGGTGGCGATAGGGGTCGGAGATGGCGCGACGGTGGTCGGTGGTTGTCAGCGTAGCAAGCAATGGTCAGAGGCGGCGACTTCTCCCCTATCTCTGATCATCTCTTCTCCGTCTCTCACTCGCCCCTTTCTGTTTCTGTTTATTTTTTTTTTGTTGCCAAGCGAAGCTTCTCGCGTTTTCGCGAGAATGATATTTTTTTGTTTTTGTTTTTAATTTTTATTATTGTTATAATATAGAAAATTCTAGGAAAACAAATTAAGTATATCATAAGTACAAGCTTTTATCTTTTTAAACGAAATTTTAATTTTTGGCCTAAAATATCCGGGTATAAAATAACAATTTTAAAATTCCCCCTTTTTTGTTAATTAATTTATTTAATAAAATGACTCAAGCCGTTACATGGTTGGCCTCTCTATAAATCCAATGGATGCACATGGTTGGTCTCTCTACAATTCCAGTGCATCACTTTTACAAACCCTGAGGTTTGAATGCATGACTGGCCTTTCTACAAGTCCAATGCAACTCTTTTACTGACCCGTAGGTTTGAGGGTAAGGCAGACCCTTCTACTAATCCAATCCAACTCTTTTACAGACTCAGGGGTCTGAGGGTAAGGCCAACCCGTCTACCAATCCAATGTAACTCTTTTAGAGACTCAGATGTCTGAGGGTAAGGTCAACACGTCTACTAAACCAATCACTAGGTCCAATCTTCGAAAGCTGAGGATATTTTAAGGGAGCCGAAACATATTCATACACCTCAACCAACATTTCATAGATTAACAAGAGTCTTGAGAACAAGACAACCAAAGTCTGTTTACTAGGACCCAATGTCCACAAGTATCACATTACGTATAATATGGGGATCTATCATTTAGGACCACAATAAAAAAGATACGTCCTATGCCAATTTCATCTAAGTGATGCTAATTTCACAAAATTGTTCCAAGGGGTTAGAAAGCCCCAACTTTGTACACATAACCCAAATCGAATTCTAGCCCATTCGAAATCAAATTCGATCACGTAGACCACATTCTGACTAAGTAGGATAGCCATAGCTAAATTCAATCTCTAGGGATTCAATTACCAATATCATAAGCTCAAACTCAAAACCTAACAAAGCTCACCTTCGGGTACTTGGCAACTAATGTATAAACCAATACAAACACTTTATGAAAAATACAATCCATATCACCAAAGGAATTTATAAGGTCTAGAATCCTACCTCGCAATTGAGATGATACCGAGAAGCGGAGTCCAATCCATAGCGGTCCTGAACCAACCCCGAAATCGCGTCCAATTGCCAAAATCAAGTTGCCAACTTACGATTTAATTAACGGGGAGAAAATTCGGTTATCAAAAAATTATCAAATTTTAACCACAAACATTATTCTATGCCATAATCATAGAATTGGAATCAATTTCATGAAATTATCCCCGTATGGCCGAAATTCCTAAATCAGCCCCCAAATCCGGTCTGAAACCCTAGTTGTTCCAAAATTGAAATTGATTTCACAAGCATTGTTCGAGCAAGCTAATATAATCCCATCTATGTTCAATTTCATGATTTAATCATCAATTGATTGAGAAAGACTCAAAAATCCAAAAACTACTCCCATCGGGTTCGATGAACCCTAGGTCACGATCGATTATGGAACTTCAATCTAATCTCAAACTATATTAGTGAAAATGTTCTTAAGAGCTAGAAGATTACGTTAGATGAAGAAATCTGAAGAAAACAAGCCGGATTGAAGCCTAAATCAACCGCTGAAGCCGTCGGAGCTACGCGACTTTAGCCCTCTATTTCGTCGCTGCTCGTCGCACCTCTTCCCAATCTTTGTCAGCGGCGAATGGCACCGGAGGTGGTGCGACGGTGGTTGGAGGTGGTGGTGCCGGATTCCACCACCCCTCCCTCTTCTTCTCTGACTCTCCTCCCCCGCCTCTCCCTGCCTTGCTCTGTTTCTCTACCAGTCGCGACTTACACGACTGACTTCGGCCGAAATTGTTATGTTTTGTTTTTTTTTTTTGTATTGAAATTTTAGGAAAGAGAATAAATAATAATGTATAAATACATGGTTTTATCAAAAAAAAAATTAATTTTAGCCAGGAATATCTTGGTAAAAGAATTATTTAAAATTTCTTTTTGACTTTTAGATAAACTATTAAATAAAACGGTTCAAGCCGTTACAACTTGTGGGAGAGAACACGTCCTTTTTTCATAAGGTTCAAGCCCGTTTCCATCCTCATTGGCTAACTCCAACAATGAGTATCACAAGTCTTGTTAAGGCTAAGAGAAGTGCCAAAAGGAGAAAAATTTCGATTCTCCGAGAATAAATGAAAGGTTTTATCGAAGGACACACAGAGAGCGCACGAAGCAAGAAGGGAAGAGTGAAGGTATCCACGAGGACAAAGTGTGGAACCTGTAGAGAACGTTGGTCGATGATAAGAACACAAGGAGAGAGAGGGAACAATCAATTGCATCAGGGGATAGATGGGTAACGATTGGTGAACATGGAAAAAAGAAAAGATAGTTGTCTTTTGTTCAAATCCGAACAAAAGTAGGGGCATTCGAATGCTCTTAGAGGTGCTCGTGCGAGTAGAGCTCGAGTCCTCTTAGAGCGTTGTACACCGAAAATGAGTTTGACAAGGAAAGACTAAGGATAGGCTTAGAGTCAAATCTACACTTATTGAGAACACTCCCCCTGTCTTAAACAACCCCGAACAAAATGAGTTAATACTCATATACATACTCTCTCTAAAACTCTCAGACTTAAGCCAGAGACCCCCAAAAACGCATGCAAAAATAAATACACAATAAAAATGCAAATTATAAGAATGGATATGAAATAAGCATGGCTAAAAACTCGTGCAAGCATATGAAACTTGAGAAATTTTCATGATAAATGGATAACCTATGTATAAACATACAATTTTGCAAATATCACCTCAAGTATAAGAGTTCACGTAAAACTATATATTCAATTGTGAGTAGTGAACTCGGTGCTAGAAACAAAGTGCTTATCAAAACACAAGATGGAATCAAATCCTATCATAAGGAGGTGAATCATACGCTTGAACTTAGAAGGCAAACCCAAAATACTCGGACCTCAAGACATAAACACAAACCTTAATCTTGTTAACCAACAGACACAAATGCATACTCTTGCCCATGGACAAACCCGTGTAAAGACATTATGATATTTTTATTTTATTTCATACTTGTCAAGCACAAAAGGGTATAGATAACAAAGATACTTCTTATTATTGAGAGGGACACACGAAAAACGACTTACACCTAACGTATGCGGTATCTCACACAGAGATACGACTTACACCTACAAACAGACGGTCATTCAAATGCGGAATTAGATAAGGGAAATCTACAGGTATACCACAAACATAGGTCAATCTAAGTCAAGGACATGATGGTCATAACATAATGATTAGATATAAAACCTACTTGTGACTCACACGCAATTAGCTCCCAATGAGTGTGTGTCGATAGATAGGCTAACATGATTATTAACTCAAGGTACTGATGAAAAAAAAAATTGTATAGAAGGAGGAGTTTCCAAATTTCAAGAAAATCAACCAAATAATAATGATGTTCAAGAGTTATAGTCATCTCATAACACATGCATACCTATTACAAGCATGTTAATGAAAATATAAATAAAATAAATATACATAGTATATATACTCTCTCTTATACAACCTCTCTACAAGAAATAATACTAGAGGAAATGAAGGAACACCAAAAGTTATTACAGACACACAAGGTCTAAGGAAAAGGCTACAAGGAACCAAACGGTACAAAACAACACCTAAGGAAAGCCTAAGGGATGTATAGGGAATGTGTTAGCTCACTGGGCAAGAAAAGACTTCACAGAGGAAATTACTGACACATTGACAACATGCGAGGGTCGACACAAAGGGTCCTTGTGGTTCCTACGAATGCACGGACCAGCTCACTGCGCAAGACGAAGCTTGGTAGGGAAAGTTGCTGGTGTATGGAACGTGCAGGAGAGAGTGATTCAAGGGTATTGAATCACAATTCTAGAAGGACAGAGTGGTCTATCCTGTAACGTCCAGAACTTAATCCAATAAACATCCTATATAATTATCCAAAAACTCAATAGATTACCCATGCATGTATGACTCCAAATAATCCAACTCTGGAAATATTTAGAAATTTCGACAGAGTTTCCCATGTTTTTGGCACTATCTAAAAATTTCAACCACCTGTAAACAATGTACCTAGACAACCTGAATAACAACAATCCACTTCCGCGGAAAATCTAAGCTAATCTAAGCTACAACATGCATCTCAAACCAACATATACAAAGTGGGTTGCTCCAACGCACTTACAACCCACAAACAAAACCATAATGAATAATCTGCTAAACTCCAAGAGAAATAAACTAGCTACTCCAAACATGCTAACCAACTGAAATATAAAACGGGCCTTACGGCCATACAACGCAATAAAGAACAATCTAATAAAACTGAACTACAAACCATACAACATGTATAACATGTGAAACCATCAATCATGTAGAAGCAAAGGTGGAAATGTTCGTATGCCTCCAGCTCACCAATGCATCCTTGCGAAAAACCTGAAAATGTTAGGGTGGCTGAGCCACGGTTATAGGATAATACACTAATAGAAGAATAACAGAGTAAAACATGTGAGCCGAGCATGTGAATACCTTTACACTATTAAAGTAAGAACCACGTTCTGAGTTTTAAAGAAAAACTGTATTCACATGACTCTAGTTTTAAGAAAACATTTCTTAAAAGATTTAATTTTCCTTTTCATAAAAAGGTTTTTCCCACATTTTCGGTCCTCACAATGGTTCTAAGGGGTTAACCCCACAACTTATCCCATAGGGATCTAACCGTCCATCCAGAACATATCTGTACTACGCTCCAACTTGAAAAGCTCACAACTCCAAACAACACAGATATTAATAAAATAAATATCATCAACAAGGATAAAAGAATACTATCCACGAGATGCCTGTGACAAGGATATACTAATCTCTAACAAGATACAATCTAGAGAGGCATGCTAATCAGGCATAACGTCTATACCACAAGGATAACGGAACTAGTTATCAAACCTTCAACTAAAAGGCGCATCTACGTTGAATAAACATACACGGCTCCTCGAACCATAACTAAAACATATGACCATGTATAAACGACTGCACCACAATCACATTCTGTGTTATAACCGAGTTTACGACCCAACAGAATCTTACATCTACCGTATTAACTCATGTAGAGAGTACACGTATATACAGATATATATACCCATGGTATGCAGTACCAATCTCATACACATAAATGAATAATGTACACATAGTCCAAACCAAGCACTATGTGTAATACATGAGTTTATTTTATTTAATAAATTATTTATATAAAAAGGATTTTTGAATAATTAAATTTTGCCTCTGATTTTTTTTTTTGGATAATGTGTTTTTGTCTCGGAGATTTTGACAAAAATTAAAATTTTCTTTTAAGAGAGAATGAGTATTTTTTTTATATATATACAATTTTATTTGTCTTGGGATTTTCAAGAACCTCTTTCAAAAAAAATAAATAAATCAAAAATTATATACCATTTGCCAAACAGCCCAGTCGGGCTAGACTCGTACACACGCGACTGAGGGAGAGGGGGAGAAACAGAGAACGAGGGAGAAGGGGAAGCCGCTGGAGAAGACAGCCGGAGATGGAGGGGCCGCTGGCCACCGATGGTTGCGTCGACCTCCGCCGAACCATCCCCTACCGCCGGCGACGCGAGGAAGGGAGAAAGGACAGCGCCGGAGCACCGAAAACAGAACGGCGCGACGTGAAGCTTCGACAGTCGATTTTCTGCCTTTTCAGTTTGATTTCTTGCAATTTCTCCAATCCAGGTAGGATTCTAGGCCTACTAAACCTATCAACTGATTTACATTGGATTATTGTTGGTGTTTCATTGATCAACCAAATCTGGGGTTCGGTTTGAGCCGATGGGAACAAAAAAATGGATTTTGTTTATCTTCTTACTTAAATCTCACAAATTGGCTTTTGGGACATGATCTAGAGTACTACAAAAGTTATCCTAGCTCCCTAGGATTATGATTGATCGACCAATTTGAGATTAGAAGAAAACTAGGGTTCTTGAGACCCGTTTGGGGCCGAAATTCAGATTTTTACCCTTTTGGATTTAAATCCAGTTTTAAGCTATCAGACATGGTTCAAAAATACCTGAATAATTTTTTTAGATGGCTAGAATTATTATCATGTGACCGATTCCAAAATTGAATGGGTTAGGGCTTAATTTAGTCAAATTGGGCCTAGTTTGGGGTATCAAGCCAATGGTTATAGTTTTGGGAAGTTAAGCTTTATTTTGTGTGATTGGCATTAGAGATAACCTATAAGTTAGACTTGATGAATTTCGGATAGACGAAATTAACTATCCTTAATATTTCGATAAGTTGTTAATCTTATATTTGGTAATTTTTGGACCAAATGTGACTGGCTTTCGTTAAGGAAAGTGAGTAGGACCTTTAGAATATATGAATTCAAGAGAAATAAAATATGGATTGTGGAGAATTGGGTGAGTTTAATTGAGGTTTAGTCTTCTAAATGCCCACTTGTGATTTGATTGAAGCTCTTGATAGGTGATAAATAATTTAAGTGTGCCTTTACATTGATGAACCCTGTGGATTGTCCTCATGATAGTATCCCATCGTCTGATATACTCAGGTTAAATAAGAAGTGAGTAGCTTGATGTTATTGCATAGATTTGAGTTGTTGTCAAGTATTAAACCCTTGAGGTTATAATTGATATTGTGTAGAATCACTTGGTGATCCTTAGGCTTCCTTCTTAGTAGCCTATGTTTCTATTAGTATTTAGTTGTCCTGTTGGATAGTGTGTGGAGAATGAGAATGCCTAGGTCTCTTTACATATAGCCTATGGATTTTATAGTTAAACCTAAACTCATGGAGGTATAATGATATGTTATGTTAAGGCGGAATTCAGTTGATCATTTGAAGTAATATGAGGTGCTTGGGCTAAACTATCTTAACCTAGTTAAGTTACTGACTTCTTTAAGTGACTTGAGTTACGTTGGATTGAACGGCCTTGATAACCTAACTAGTCACGTTATATTTGGTTAGTTTACTTGATGATTAAGTGGCTCCCTTAGAAAAGACTACGTATTTGGTTGGGAATCCACAGGATTGTTTGAAGAATTTAGAGTGTGTTAAGCAAACATGCCTCGGCTTTTATACCGGTGTGTTGATCGTGTGATTGGACGAGTTTAGGCTCCCTTACAATAGCCTCTGTTGTTTGTGACCGAGTTGTGTGTGTGGATTAAGATATCCTTCTGGTTGATATCTGTATGTTGTTTATCACATTTATATGGACACATTATGTTAGATTTCTATCATAGTTTTGGTGATCTTTAGGCTCCCTTCTTATAGCCTAAGTTTCGGTATCTGAAGTTTATTATTGGATGACCGGTATAGGCATCTTTACACTTTATGTTTACGAGTACACATGGGTAGATCCTTATGATCTGTTGGAGCACATTGCTTGTGTCTTGTGCTGGATATTTGTGACAATTGTGTATGGTGATTACAATCACTGGTTTGGGTTGTAAGAACCCTGTTGAGATTATGGCTGTTATGGCCTGGACTTCTGTGATGTAGGTTTCCTTACTTGGGAACCTGGTTGTTGTGTATTGTGGATACGTGTGTATTAGTTTGGGACCTGTGGGGGAGTGGGGAGTGTAGTCTAAGCCTTCCGACTAGCGATGAGGTGTTCCGTGAGGTCGGTCCACGATGAGGTGTTCCGTGGGGGTTGTGCAGTAGGAGATGGCCAGGGCCTTCCTATCCACGATGAGGTGTTCCGTGGGACTGATACAACCGAGGTTAGACTCATCCGTTACTCTGAGGTCCGTTTCTGATGTGTGTGTGTGTGTGTGTGTATTTGTAGCGTAAAGTTTACGAGCTATGGAATGGGACATAGCTTGTCTACTTTACTATATGGGGGTGTGTGAGTATGTACGCGTAAAGTTTACGAGCTATGGAATGGGGCATAGCTTGATTACTTTACGATACATGGTGCTTGGTTTGGATTATGTGTGTGCACTATGTGTGCATTGTTTACATAAGCCTGATCATATCATCATCTCTAAGATATAGATGCACATATCTTCGCTTTTTAGCTTCTGTTATAGCTTCTGAAACGTAGCACCATGTGTAGTTATCCAGGTAGATGAGAGTATACCATTTCCTAGGTATCATGTGATATGGTTTGACACAGTGACAATTTTGTCATGCATAGAGTATTGGCTAGACCTCCACCTAGCAACTTGAACCTGTTAGCTCAAGAAGAATGATTATGAACTGTTTTGGGGTTATTGGAATCTTCTATAGACTTTAGGTTACTCAGTCTATAGTGTAGTAACCGTTATTCCTTCTTGATGCGCTATACCTGCTATAAGTTGGTAGCTTACGTCGGTTACCGTAAAGAGTCTAGTTATTCGCTATACTGAAGTTGTAAGTTAAGTTTAATGAGAAAACTTGATTTTTCGATTGATAAACTTTTATTCAAAAGTTTTTGTATAAAAATAGATTTTCTACTAAATTGGGTTATGCAACCATGGTTTTGGATCACTTAAATGATTATGGCTTTACTTTGAAAACCATTTTACTTATTGCTGTATAATCAACCTTGTATATCATTTTGCGGTTTATTACGTCTATTATCCTACATCCGTGGCTCAGCCACCCTAATATTTTTCAGGTATAGCAATGGAAGCATTTTAGATGACCGGAGCAAGGATGAGGGAAGCTGGAGCTAGCACTCATTTTTGCTTTACATGCTTCTCATTATTTATAGTTTGGACGAATGTATATTCAGCTTTATTTTCATCTCTGTAGTTGGATTACTGTATGGCCATAAGGCCTTTGTTCATTTCCTGTATGCTTGTGAGATGATGATGGGTAGATTTACTCTCCGTTTTAGTTTAGATAGTCTTTGTTTTGTTTTCTTGTTGAGGTTGC
>JAUZSS010562404.1:0-13751 GCA_035668195.1 Sarracenia psittacina
TTGTTTATAAAAAGTTTTTTCTGAGATTTAATTTTGGATAATATTTCACAATTTAAGTTATTTTAATTTTTAACTCAAAAGTTATAATATTTTTATTTATTTACTTTATTTTTAATTTAGATAATTTTATTATTTTCAAAAATTACATAAAGTTATGTTAAAAACATTTTATCTTGGTTTAATTATTTAATATTTCATTTTAAAGCTTGTTAATTAAATAGAATTTAATCATTCTATTTTATATAAAATATCATTTAATTCGAAAATTTTATCTTTATTTTATTAATTTTGAAAATCTATAGAATTATATTCTTTTTTTGTAAAATCTTTTATTTAACTTATCTCAATTTATAAATTTGACAAAGTTTCATTTAATTTCATAAATAGTTTTATTTCCAAAACTTGTTATCTTAATATCATTTTTAAGTCACCAAATTGATAATAGCTTTATTACATTTATTTATTTTTATTAATTAAAATTAATAACATTAATATTAATAAAAGTAATAATCAATTAAATAGTTATAAAAAGATTCATCTTTTTTAAAATCTTTACTATTTTTAACTTAAAACATGATTTTTATAAAAAAATTTAGACTTTTGAAATATTTATTTTTATATAAAAACTCATTATTATTATTGTTAATATATTATTATTATTGTTGTTGTTATTATTATTATTATTATTATTATTATAACTAAACAAAAATATTAACTGTAGATTCTAAGGCAACCCAAGAGAGGGGGGAGGGGAGAATTGAGTTTTCAAAATTAATGCGAAATTAAAACTCTTTTTGAAAACTTTATTTCCGTTTAGAAAGCTAATTAAATAAGTGTAAGAATACAGTAGTAAATGGAATTTGAGAGTTAGAGATACTTCAACCACTTGACACGGAGATTTATAGTGGTTCGGCTTTCTCCTAGCCTACATCCACTTCTCAAGTTTTCTCTTGAGATGTTCTACTAGTTGAGTGTTTAACGGGACGCACTCCAAGCCTTTACAAAGATATTTCCAGGGCACAGTCTTTAAAGCCTAACCAAGCTACAAGAAGAACCTTCGAAAAACTATCCCCTATTTTTCTTCTTATCACTATTGTGCTTCTTCTTTGAGATATTCCCTCTCAAAGGCTAAAGGGTGACTTACCCTTATTTACAATAAGTGTGGGAAGTAATAAATACAAATATCTCACTCTCAATTACAAACTAATAGAGCTATAAATGCACAACGAAGGAGAGTAGTGAGAACTGAAACAGGAGAACCGAAATAAATGTAAGCTTGAAGATTTGAGGGTTAGGTATAAAGCAATAGAACAGTGATCTTTGTCTCCTTGATGTTTGAATGCTGAGAATTTATGTCTTTTATAGTCTCTAAGCATTTAAGAGCAGTTGGAAGAATTTGATGCTCGAAGATTTGATCGTCAAGAAGTTTGGATTTCAAAAGATGTGCGTAGGGGTCGACTCACTGCCTCAGGGGGTCGACTCATTGAACTTAGGTCTGAGGCTCTTAGCTGAATGAGTCGACTCAATCTTCTGAGGTGTCGACTAATTAGAGCAAGGGGTCGACTCATTGTGCTGATGGGTTGACTCAATTGAGACTTATCGAGAGTCTGTTTGAGCTTCTGATTTTGGGACGACTCATGGAGCTTGAGGGGTCGACTCATCACCTAAATTCTGGAACAAGAAGTTTGAAGGTGTCGACTCAAAATCTGTTGGTGTCGACTTAAACTTATGTATCAGTGATACTTCTCCCTTGGTGTCGACTTAATAACTCTGGGTGTTGACTCAACCTGGCTTCTTGCTTGAATCTGAGCTTCATGTGTCGACTCATCCCGTCTTTGTGTCGACTCAATTTGTCAAACCATTTGGAAACTTCCTTCTTGACTTAAGCTCCAGTTCTTCTTGATTCTTGATGGATTAAACATCCTCAAATCTGATAATTAAGCTCCATTTGATCTTTTAGACATACTTCGAGATGTTCAAACTTCAATCTTCATTATCTTCAAGAACTTCTCTCTTCAAACATCAAATGTTTCTGATTTCTTGGGAGTTCTTAAGTTTGCACAAAGATCTCCTCTTTGTCTTCATGATATATCGACCAATTAAAGCTTTGAGGGGAGTGAGCGATCTTTCACAGTATTCATGCTCCGATATATACTTGGGATCCTCTTCATACTCTTAGGCTTGAGACAAAGCCGAATGAGTTTGCCAAGCTCAGAGAGAAAGAGAAGTCACCTTTCTAGCAAAGATGCTTTATTCATATCTCTTCTCTTTCTTCTTCTTCTACCGATTCTTCTTCTTCTTCACTTGAATCAGGGCAGGGATAAGTTGATGCTTCGTCAAGTCTCAACATGGTTGAAGACTTTCTTGAACTAATATCTCTTAAGCTTGTGTCTTGAAATCCTCTTTGGCATACTTATGAGCTTTCATGCTCAATATAAGAAGCCGATCCATAGTCCTTGGCTTGACTTTTTGTTGTGCTTGAAAGATAGGTTAATTCTAAACAAATACAATCTAAAATATGAGCAAATATTAGTAACAAAAAATCAATGTGTTGTTATAATCAAAACCAAAATGAGGCTTGATTGAAAAAAGTCTTTAGGCTCACAATCTCCCCCTTTTTGATTATGACAACCCTTGATTTGCAAAGGTATAAAAATATAAATTTTTTACTCTAAATACCAATAAATGAAGCAATGTGGAAGTAAGATCTATAATATTTGAAGTTGGTTTGATTTTGCTCTTGATACCAAAAAAAATGAGGCAATCAGATATGCTCTTAATACCAATGATAGCTTTGCTCTATGATATCATTTGATTGAAAAGAAAGGGTATGCAACAGAACAATGCATATGTGAAAATTAATCCAAAACTGTCCAATTAAGCTCTAGATACCAATTTTTGGAACACAACGAGAGTATGATAGGAAGCAAAGCATACATGTAACGGTGTGACCTATTTCAATTTCGAATTTTAAAATAAAACCTGGTTTTAAAATTTTATTATTACAATTTTTTGGAAAACCGATTAAAGTTTTGGAATGATTTAAAATTCGATCTTGATTCTTGGATATTAATTTGAACCGAGGGTTCTAGAACCTCAGGAATATTATTCCGAAATATCGGATTGAGTTTCGGGCCAATTGGACCAGAAATGGGCTTCGAAATTTAAAATTTTCGAAGTGGGCTTACAGCAAGGACGTGCTTGAGTGCAGTGTCGCGGGTAGACTGGTATAAAACGTCATTATGTCGTGTTTTATCCCACTTTTCTCATCTCTCTCTCTCTCTCTCTCTCTCTCTTTCTCTCTCTCTATACTAGGCGACACTAGGGTTCTGGTTATGGGAGTTTGGAGGTCCATAGGCTCCATTTGGGTGAACTTGCTGAGATCTAGGGCTTGTTTGTGACTGATTTTTTGCTCTTTCATCAACCCTAAGGTAGGATTTATGCTAATCCTTGATTTATGTGATGATATGGGTTGTATTTTCATGTTTTGGTGGAGTTTATTAGGATCTTAATTAAAAATCCAAAAATACATTAATTCTTGATTAATACTAGCATGATTATATTTTTGTGTATGCTAGTTTAGCATGCTTATGTGGGGGTTGGTGTATCAATCTAATGAGAAAAATTGATTAAATCATATTCATGCTTAACCTAGGATTTAATATTTGGGAGTTTGGGTGAAAATGAGGGCAATAAATGAATTGACCCTAAATATATGACATTAACCTCAATAATATGTAATTGGGTCATATGCAAGTTGATTTGGGCATAAACATAGCTATGTCCTTTGAAAATCGAGTTGCAGTATTGTGACGGTTACGTGGGTAAGCCTAGGCATACCCTAGCTTTGAGGCTTAATTATGCTTGTGTAACATATGTTTACCTTACATATTAATGCTTGGATGAGTAGTAAGTATGTGGTGGAAATCGGCATGGATAAGACTACGCATATCCTCTATTAAGGGCTTAATCATGCACACTTACCATGTTCTTGCCTTGTATATGATTTGTGGATTTGTAGGTGGTAGTTGAGTAAAGTTGATGAGAATAGGCCGATACTTATTCTAATGAAAGCCAATTGTGTAACGAAATTAACGCTTTACATGATATGTGCTTTGTTGAGACTTGATGTGGATAAGCCGATGCATATCCTAAATCAAGGGCATAATTATTGTTTGTTTTCATATTTAGTCTTGTATGTAGTCGGTAGTGGTTGATGGATGTGAGACTTGATAGGAATAGGCCTAAGCTTATTCCAATAGGAATTAATTTCACAATAAATATTGATTCCTTGTTTGATGTGTGTGATGTTGATATTGATGGTGATCTCGTGGAGGGGATCCCACACATACCCCACAGAGGGGATACCTCATGTTGATGAAGAAGGTGATGATGATTCCATGGAGAGGATCTCTCACCAAGATTGAGATGATGGTGATCCCGTGGAGGGGATTCCACACATATCTCGCGGAGGGGATATCTCATGTTGATGAAGAAGGTGACGATGATTCCGTGGAGGGGATCTCTCACCAAGATTGAGATGATGGTGATCTCGTGGAGGGGATCCCACACATATCCCATGGAGGGGATACCTCATGTTGATGAGGAAGGTGACGATGATCCCGTGGAGGGGATCTCGCGCCTAGGTTGAGGTGATGGTGGTCCCACGGGGGGGATCCTTCGCCTAGATGGATGTGGTGAGGATGATCTCGCGAAGGGGATCTCTCACAAAGTCCCGGGGAGACTCATTTATAGTTACTATTGTGGTAGTAATCATCATATGACATGGACGGGGTCCGTAAAGGGAGTTTACTTCCTTCGGTTGAGAACCGTAAATAAGGGATGGTTCAGGTGGAGCCAAGAAACCCTAGTAGGGGTCATCACCATGGTAATGACCCAGATGCCTATTTCCTTCGATCGGGGACCGTAAAACATGGGATTGGCCCTTACGGGGGTCAAGGCTCGGGTAAGAGCCAAGGGGCTTTACTTATAATTATTTTTATAAGTCTTTGTGTGTTATTCGTGTGTATGTGGAAAATACTTACTTTTCTAAAAGATTATGCAAACTAGCTTTTGGCTACGATAAGCCAACCCTACTTTAAGTTATGTTTATACTTAAATTGTTTCATAATCACCTTTCATAGCATACATACATCTTTGATTATCATATTTCCTACGAGCACTGACTCATAATATTGTTTACAAACAACATTCCGGGTAATCATGGCAAGGAGATTCTTGAAGCTTAGACGTGTTGGATGGAAGTTTTCCCAAGTCCCACTTGAAGCGGGATTTGATGGATGTTGATCCTTAGTTTGTTTCTTCTTTTCTTAGAACTATGCCCGTTTAGCTATTTTGGGAGAATTGCAATAGTTTAACTTCACATTTGCTATTTCAATTTCGGACGATTGTAAGCCCATAAGGCCATATACATTATGTTGCATGTTTATTGAGAGACGTTGGGGTATGTTGGTTTAGTTGGTTAATTTAAATCGACTCTTAAATTGTAAATTTTAGCTTATAATTGTGGTTGGATGTTGCCTTAGTATTTGATAATGTCTCTTAATAAGCTGAATGAGTTTAGTGATGTCCAAATATGCTTTGAACATAATAAAACCAAGTTTTTACTATAAAGAGGGGAGGCAGAAATCCGACAGTAGGATACTTTCTGGATAATGTTCGCTCGAGCGGACCCTATACCGCTCAAGCGGTCCCCGTTTCCAGTAGCAGTTTGGGTTGTTTGTATGTAAAACCAATTTTTGCTTAATGTTTTAGGCTATGCCCTAAACCTTAAAAATTGAGGATTTTTATTATTTTATTCTAACGGGGGTGGTTTCAAAAACAAAATTTTATATGGACAAAAGTTGGAATTTTCTTGATAGAAAGTTGTTTGAGTTTAATCTTAACTCGCTTCCGGTTAGTGCGTGACCCGGTCTGCTTCCGGCTCACTTAAGTTATCTTTACTTAAAAAGGTCAGGACGTGACAAACTCAGGTATAGAGTTGGGGATGTTCGGATTTTCTGTACGGTTAGCTCAAGTCTTATACTTACTCATGATCCGTCACGTAGCCCATTATACGCACGGTAATATTTCTCATTAGTTTCAGGATAATTTATTTTAATTGGATTATCGGTTTTGCCGCTGAGGGCAATCGGGAATTAAAATAAATTTTCGAAAGGCATTTTTGGTATTGGCGCACCTAGGGTTTAATCCTAAGTGACCGGCCATATGGAGGGAGGATTTGAATTTTAATTCTTAGTCAAAAGCCTTAGCTCATTTTGGATAGATAAGAATAAAGAAAAAGGATCAATTCAAAAATAGAAAGTTAAGAGAATTTTTAGATCTTCCACTCTTCTTATCTCTCCATTCCCGCCACCCCCCTTAGGTTCACCATTGCTGGATTTTTTCTGTTTTGGTGAGTGTGTGAGATTAGAAAAACCAAAAGTGAGAAATCAATCCTGATAAGGAATAGTGCCCACTCACCGTGTTCACGGTGTGTGTCCGAGAATACGTGAGAATATCATGTGGTCGGAGACAATCCATTTTCTACAAAGAGAAACTTAATTGGACAAGTTTCTAGATGTATAAGTTTAATTTACAGCATATATTCATGTTCTTCATTAAATACATATCGAAGTTCTTGGCGTCATTTTTCCGCTCATGCCTCCCAACAGTGGTATTAGAGCCAACGACATGATTTTCATGAAAAACGTATTGTTCTAACCTATGTTTAGTTGCCCCTAGTCGTTATGATCCATGCATGTTTGTATGAATGTATGGTTAAATGATTTATATTTTATTCTATGTGCTTCCATTTTTTTTCCTCGATCGTTTGATTCGAGGTAGATTCATTGTGAACTCCACGTGAGGGCGTAGGATTTAAAATGTAATCGTTTATTTTTGCATCCATGTATTCTGAATTTTTCTTTGTAATCGTACGGCGGATCGGAGGCAAAAACATGGTGGAAATCGAAATTAGAAAGAAGGCCACAGATAGCTGAGCCAGCAGCGCTGTGCGCGCGTGCTGGCTGCGACGCCGTGATTTCTGGTAGCTTAGCAATGGTTTTTGGTTGTGTTTTCAGCATTGGTTTCTAGGTGGATCATTGGTGATTCCATGCTGGTTTTGCGGTGGTCGTATGGTGGTTGCAAGGTGGAGTAAAAGTGATAGAGAAAGGTTAGAAAACATAGCATGCGCGTCAAGCGTGGCGGTGCCAGCAGCGGTGCTGCTTGGTGGTTGGTTTTTTCATCCCGAGGCTGAGGTAAGTGGTTGGGGCTGAGACTAGTGGCAGAGTTGAGATGGATGGCAGCTCATATTAGGGTTTCCACAAACCCTGGGCAATTTATTCTATAATCAGAATCGTTGGATTAAAAAAATAGATCAAACAGATGGGATCATAATGACTACTTATTTATCTTGTCTTTTAATTATTTATTAGTTTATTTAAATAGGTGGATGGATATTTATTTTATTTTTTAGTTTATGTATGATTTATTTAATCAACGGTATAAAAGGAAAAGGGTTTTAAAATAAATAATCAAAATAATTTTAAACAGAATAAATAATTAATTTATATAATTTTGCGTAAGATGGAGTATTATTTAAGGCATTTTTTAAAATCTGGATTAACTAATTTCTTTGCAAAATTAAATAAGAAAAGTTTTGTTTATTTTAATAGGATTAAACAAGAAAAGTTTTAATTGATTAAAAATATGATTATTTTTAATTAAAAATTAAAATTTTATTTAATGGTTTAAAATAAACAAAAGGAAAACTCTCGATTTTTAAAATATTAAGTGGGGGAAAGGTTTAGTCACAAATAAATCCTACGGTCTCTATCATGTGTTCGTGGAGATGTGATTGTAGCTCACATGCCAGCTTGATCCGGTCACCCCAACGGAAGGGCCATAGTCATGGTACCCCCGACACGAATCTTCGAAAAAAGTATTTGAAAAATGTGCAAAGTAGGGTTCTCTCACATAGAACCCAGGGCTTTGGCACATCTTTTTCAAATTAAGTATGATGGTTATACATTTAAACCATTAATAAAAATATCCTCTCCAATGGAGTCACTGTTTTTATTTATGGAGACCTAAGTTATTAGTTGTTTAATTTACTTGGAATGTCCTATATCAATGAATAAAGTTTAGATAGCTCTTTCGTCCGTTGATTGTTAAACGTTCACACTAATGTAGCCTATCAGTTGATGTGACACTGGACGAATGACTTTTATTATGATATTTGGTTCAATGAAGTAAATTAATATACTGTCATGTCTGTCCAGTCGGGGTTGGTTAATAGACGTCTACACTAATGTGATCGATATAATCACAAAGGCTCCAGGTTGTCAATAATTCTTTTTAAATTAAAAGGTAGAGGGAACCTAAATTTTTAAAGAATTTAAAATGTTTCTCTTTTGTTTCTCAGCTTAATTATGGGATCTAGTTTCAATCTACTTGCGGCTATACTTAAAGAACACGAATTAACTTAACCAAATTTTATCACGTGGAAAAGGAATCTTGATATCATCCTAACGTCATATGACTATAGGTTCGTGTTATTTCATCCATGTCTACCTATTCCAGATAGTGGATCTTCTGAACAAGAGCTACAAGACTATCAGAAGTGGATGAAGACTGATAGGATGGCATGTTGCTACATCTTGGCTTCTATGTCAAATGTCTTGCAAAGCCAACATCAGACTATGACAACTACAACTGATATGATCTATAACCTTATAGACATGTTTGGTGATCAGGGTCAGGTAGCAAGGCAGGCTGCCATGAGGGCTCTTATGAACACGAGCATGGTAGAGGGTACACCGATTAGGGACCATGTTTTGAAGATGATAGGTCTTCTTAACAAGTTGTAGGTCTTGGGAGCTGAGATTGATGGGAAAACTCAGGTTGATATCGTGCTCTAGTCCCTACCTGATTCATTTCAGCAATTCCGCTTAAATTACACTATGAAAAAAATTGATATTTTTTTGTGGACCTGTTGAAAGAATTACAGACTGCGGAGGGTGTTATCCGGAAGTCGGCCCATATGTTTGTTACACAAAAGGCTTCTTCTTCCAGGCTAAGTTTTGGTAAGAAGAAGAAGAAAGGGGTGCAACAAGATAATGTATAAAGGGTTAGCAAGAAGAGGCAATCGATTACGAAGGCAAAAGTTAAGGTACCTAAGGGAAGTTGCTATCACTGTCTGAAACCAGGGCATTGGAAGAGAGATTGTCTTGATCCCAAGAACAAGAAGTTTGCATATAATGCCTTATCTTTAGTTATGGAATCATGTTTAGCGGTTGTATCTATGGAAACCTGGTGTGTAGATACAGGAGCCACTAATCATGTCTACAATTCTTTGCAGGGATTCCAGGTGACCAGACAACTTAAAGATGATGAGGTTTACCTACAGATGGGGAATAACTCCCAGGTGTCCGTTGTTGCAGTGGGAGACATAATTCTTTCTTTTCGTAGAACTAGATGTTTAATTTAAAAAAAAACATTTTATATGTACCTCAAATAAGGCGAGACTTAGTTTCGGTTTCATGTTTGGGGATTGACGGATATTCTATTAACTTTAATAAGCATGCTTAAACTATTATGGTTGGGAAACATTTTATCTATCATGGTACATTGGACAATGGTCTTTATATTTTACATCATGTAATTTCTACCGTTCAAAATAATGAGATGAATAATTTGCATGTGTTGTTAGCCTAAAGGCTCTTTTCAATCAAGCCTCATTTTGGTTTTGATTATAACAACACATTGATTTGATGTTTTTAATATTTACTTGTGTTTAAGAAAGTATTTTCAGGATTAATCTACCTTTCAAGAATAGCAAAAAGGTCAAGCCTAGAGTATAAAGAGTAGCCCAAGTATCGATTGGAGCAAGCCTTGAGCTGGAGCTCAAGTCAAAGGGGAGAAGTCTTTGATCATTCATAAATATTGAAGGTGAATCAAGACCAGAGGAGAAATGGAAGCTGGAAAGAAGAAGAGCTGACTTGATCCCTGCTTGGCTGAATCGATTCTACAACCAGGAAATTTGATCCTACAATGTGCCGATTCGAACACCCACAGCTAAACACTCAGTTGATTCGATCCTTGCACAGCCAAATCGATTCTTTACTCTGCCGATTTGATTCTTCTAGCTACTGAATCGATTCGCGGCCTCTATATCGAGATCATGATTCGATTCCTTAGTTCCTTGAATTGATTCATCGTGAACAAATTAGAAAATTTGAAGGAACGCGGTTCGAGAAGAAGGTGGTTATTATTCACCCAATCAAGGAATACATCTGAGGTTCCACTTCACCTGAAGAAGAAGGAGGTTGCCCTTCACCCAAAGAAGAAAGAGGCTACTCTTTACCCTTGTCAAAGAAGGAGGTTTCGCTTCATCCGATAGAAGAATAGGTTTCTATTGACCTGTAACAAGATAGGTTAAAACTCACATGTAAAGAGTTTGATATAGTGAATTCCCAAGGGACTTTGGGGAGTGGACAAAGGTCGGGTTTTGGTCGAACCACTATACTTCTTGGTGTTGTGGTTTACTTCTCTTTTCTCTTTATCTCTTTCTTTCTTGCAATTATCTTGTTTTATTCCGCTGCATATTGTTTATCTCTAAGTGCTAGAATTAGTTTTTGAAAAAGAGACCATTAGGCCTTTTAGTTGTCCAACAACCTATTCACCCCCCTTCTAGGTTGCCTACCTGGACCAACACCTATCATAAGGAGATGAGCAATGCGCTTGAAGTAAGAAGGAAAACCCAAAATATTTAGACCTTCAGATATGCGCACAAACCTTAGTCTTGTTAACCAAGAGACACACGTGTGACCTCTTGCCCCATTTTTAAAACCTAATCCAAAACATGGCTAAAGCGCACTTTTATTTTTTGTGTGATTGTTGTGATGCACAACAAGGATATAGATAACAATTGTTATATATTTTTTTGTTATTAAAAGGGATGCAAGAACAACGACTTACACCAGACATAGGCGGTTACTCACACAAAGTAACGACTTACACTTACAACAGGCAGTCATTCAAATGTGGAACTAGACAAAGAAAAGCATCTTAAGGTAAACCAAAAATGTGGGTCAATCTAGATCAATACCTTAAGGTCATAACCGAATGACTAGAAATAAGACCAACTTGTGACTTACAAGTGTCAAGCTCCTAATGAGTGCGTACAAGTAGATGAGATATCACGACTATCAACTCACAGTTAAATATAAGCATAGTTATATATGAAAGAGAAAATTCCAAATCGCATGAAAAATCGGTAAATAACTATGCTAGGTAAGATTAATGATTATCTCGTATCAAATTCGTGTCTATAATAGGTATGGCAAGAACACAAGCATACACAAATGAAAAATAAAGAGAAATACAAATATATACATAATATCTCTCATAACATCTCAAGAAGACACAATACTTAAGGAGAAGGGAGCATCAAACCCTAAGACATAAAGACAAAACCAAAGGACTTCCTAAGGCTTCTACAGAAGCATGAACCATCCCACTGCACAAACTTGGTTGGGAAAGTGCTGGCAATGATATCACATATGAAGGTCGAGAGATTGGTTCGAGAAAGATAGACCAAAACAAACAAAGAGCAATGACCAAATAATGCACAAACATCCGGTGTGATACGGTAAAAGTTTCCAATTACCTACACAAGTCTTAAATTAGGAGACACCTGGAAAAGACACCAAACAACATTAATTCTTGGTCATTTCCTACCATAACGGTCTATCCCATCTGATGGGAAGTTTACCTTCATTCAGTGTGGGAATTGGAGGTGTTCTAGGTTGGGTGCAAGGTGTAACATTCCTAAGAGGAGTACGTCTTTTTCTAGAAGTATAGAGATGAGGTTTGTTAAGGGCCAAGGATAAATTGTTGATCTGGGCGATAAGATAAGAAGATTGGGTCGTTAGCTTGTTCAAGTGGACCAAGGCCTCAGCACGTTCTCTCATTAGAGAAGGTGGACCCGACTTTGTGGGCCTTTTAACCGGTGATCGGTTATAACGTTTCTTCTTAACCACATCCTTTCTAAGACGATAGTAATTAGGTCTAAAGTAACACACTGGAGGTGGTCTAGTCTTGGATGGAGACTTGGGTAAGGAAGAAGAAGAAGGGGTCAAGCTTTTCTTTGGAGGATTAGCAGTTATAGGATGTTTCCATCGTGGCGTTGTCATTACCGATTCCTTCCCAAGAGAGTTTCTTGATGATGAAGTGGACAACTAGTACCTCTTGAACCTTGTAAAGATAAACACGGAGGGCTTAGGAAGGGTCCGTTAAGTAGGAATGGGTACACTTATTTCCTCGTGACCAACTTCCGGCACACACATGGATGTGCCAACTACAAAAGGTCTAACAAATGTGACCTTTTTAAGTCATCAGAGGGACGTTCTGATAACGAGGGAGAATCTAGATATCCAAGTCTACCAAGATCCTGGAACGAGTGGGAGAGCTCAGTGGTCCGAGCAGTGGCTTTGCTTCTCTTCATTATAGATGAGAGCTCTAAAAGATCTGTTTCTAGGGAGGTAATCCTCGACCTAGATGTCGTTAAATCTTCCAAGTAAGCTAGCCTTTCTTTCTCAATAAAATGGAATTTATCGATCAGCTTCGATTAATGCTTTCTATGAGTGGCTAATTCTAGATCTTTTGCTGTAACATCACTCCTCATAATATCCCACTCCCTCTCAAGTGAACAGTACTTTCTCTTTAACTTCACGTTCTCTTTCTTGAATTTGAAGCACTCTTTTATAAGTCCCTCATACGATTCTTGGATGGATTCTATCTCATTCTCATCCTCTTCGTCGCTACTTCCTACAACTTTCTTGGTCTCGCATTCCGACTCAACTACTTGAGAAGTTTTCGTAATGGGTGAGGTAGATTCAACGGTAGGGGTAGACAGCTCACCCGAATCTATGGTGCCAACAAGGACAGCATAGTTTGATTGCTCTTCCATGTCATCTGGGGTAGCGTCATTTGTAACTTTCTCGTCACTCACATCATCCCAGGTGACAGTGAAGCTCTTTCGCTCTTTCTTTTTGAGCGTGCTGGCACATTCAGCTTGAATATGACAAAATCCATGGCATTCGTAGCATTGGATGCCACCTGCCCTTTTTGAGCTAAAGGAGGAGATGAACAACTTCTTATCACTCCCACTGGTGGAGAAACTCTTAGAAGTATAAGGAGTTCGGGGAGAAGATGAATTGGAACTATTCCCCCCTTTTAGTTTGATGAACTTGCAAAACTTCTTCACAAGGAGGGCTAGTTCTTCCTCGTCAAGATCCAAGCCATCATCATCGGTATCCATAGGGTTAAGATAAGTAGACTTGAGAGCCACAGCCTTGTCTGAGCTAGACGTGACTTTACGAGTAGTAGAGAGATAATTAATCTCGTAGGTTTGTAGCTTACCTACGAACTTCTCAACCTTAATGTAGTCCACATCATGGCTCTCCTCAATGGTGGTAACTTTAGGCCTAAACATTTCCGGTAGAGACCTGAGAATTTTCCTCACAATTTTAGAGAAAGTGAGTGGTTTGCCCAATGCAAAGAACTCATTAACGCACCAAGGTTGGAATAAGAGTGGTCAAATGACTCACTATCAGATATTCTAAGTTCTTCGAACCTAGCAGCATCTCTAATTTGGAGGTTTTTACAGCTTGAGTGCCCTCGTGGGTGACTTGAAGAATATCTCATGTCTCATTGGCAGTCTCATAGTGTGAAATCCTAGAGAATTT
>JAUZSS010563492.1:0-13710 GCA_035668195.1 Sarracenia psittacina
AAAAGCTTCTTAAGATTATAGGGAAAAATATGTTAATCTAGAAAAAGTGATTAAAAATGTTTGTAGAAAAAAACATTTATTTTCTTTGGTACTAAAGGAAAGATTGATTATAAAAGTGTATTTTCTATTATTATAGAAAAACATATAGTTTTCTTTGTCACTAAAAGAAAAAATAGATTAAAAAATTTATTTTCAATTACAATATTTTAACAAATAGATCAAAAGCTTTATTCTTAAGTACTTAAAAAAACGATGCTATTTCCATTGATAGAATAAAAGATGATCAAAATATTTATTTTCTATTATTATAGTGAAAAAATGTTAGTAAAGAAAAAGCAATTAAATTTGTCTATTTTTTATTATCATAAAAAAATAGAGTTTTTTGTAATTAAAATAAAATTTCAATAAAGGTTTATGTTTATTTGTTTAACAACTGTTTTCGATAATAAAACAAAAATAGATTGGAAAGTATATCTTTATTTAATAGAAAAATAATAGTTTCCATTAAAAGGGAAATTGTTTGACTAAAAAGGTTTATTTTGTAATATTATAGAAAAAAATTATAGTTTTTTTTGTTCTTAAAAAAATATATTAAAAAAAATTACTGTCATTTAAAAAATAGATTAAAAGATTTATTCTCAAGTATTAAAAAAAATGTTATTTTCTTGGTTATTGAAATAAAAGTTGCTAAAATTAATCATTTTCCAAGATTAGAAGGAAAAATATTATTAGAGAAAAAGTAATTAAAAAGGTTTGTAGAAAAACATTTATTTTCTTTGGTATAAAAAGTAAAATGATTAAAAAAATGTACTTTCAATTATTATAGAAAAACATAAACTTTACTTAGTAAAACAAAAAATAGATTTAAAATTTATTTTCAGTTACAATATTTTAAAAAATAGATCAAAAAGTTTATACTCAAGTACTTAAAAAAACGATGTTATTTTCGTTGTTAGAAATAAAAAATGATCAAAAATTTTATTTTCTACTATTATAGCGAAAAAATGTTATTAAAGAAAAAGTTATTAAAAATGTCTATTTTTTATTATCATAAAAAATATAGTTTTTTGTCATTAAAATAAAATTTGATTAAAAGTTTATTTTTATTTGTTTAACAACTTTAATTTTTCGTTAATAAAACAAAAATAGCTTGAAAAGTTTATCTTTATTTATTAGAAAAATAATAGTTTCCATTAAAAGGGAAATAACTTGACTAAAAAGGTTTATTTTGTAATATTATAGAAAAAAATTATAGTTTTCTTTGTAATTAAAAGAAAATTATATTAAAAAAATTTACTTTCATTTTTTTAAAAAAATAGATGAAAAGATTTATTCTCATGTTTAAAAAAAACGATGTTATTTTCTTGGTTATTGAAATAAATTTGATCAAAGTAATCATTTTCCAAGATTAGAGAAAAATATTATTAAAGAGAAAGTGATTAAATATGTTTCAATAAAAAAAAATTATTTCGTTTGGTATCTAAAAGGTTTATTCGTATTTAAAAAAACGATGTTATTTTAATTATTATTACAATAAAAGTTGATCAAAAAATAAATTTTCTATTTTTATAGGGAACGTTATTAAAGAAAAGTGATTCAAAAAGGTCTCTTTTATTATTATAAAAAATATATAGTTTTCTGTCATTAAAAGAAAATTTGATTATTACAAAAAATAGTTTTTAATATATGGAAAAATGTTACTAAAGAAAAGTGATTAAAAAGGCTTATTATTTTATTATGTTAATAAAAAAACTTATAAAAAAGACATTTCTAAGTTAAAATTTTAAAAATAATTCAATAATTCAAGGAAAAGAAATTAAAAGGACGTGCCCTGATATTAATTAAAAAACGATGTTACTATTATTAGAGAAAAATTGATTAAAAATGTTTAATAAAAAAATTTATTTCCCTTGGTTACAAAAATGTTTATTCGTATTTAAAAAACCATGTTATTTTAATTGTTATTAAAGTTTATCAAAAAATAAATTTTCTATTATTATAAGAAAAAAACAGTATAAAAGAAAAGTGATTCAAAAAGGTCTATCTTTTATTATTATATAAAATATATAGTTTCCTTTGTCATTAAAAGAAAATTTGATAATTACAAAAAATAGTTTTTATTATATGGAAAATTGTTAATAAAGAAAAGTGATTCAAAAGGTTTAACCTTTTTTTTAGGATTAATTAAGTTTTACTCACATTTTTTTTTTAGTTTTTTAAGAGTTTTACTCCCACACCCAGTAATTTGAATCTTTTGCTCCTCCTGTAATTTTAAATGTCAAAATTACCCTCAAATCAGTCTCAACCTCATCCTCTCTCGTTCTCTCATTCGACCTACCCTATATCTCTCTCGTTCGACCCCTCGTCGCCCCGTCCCACCATAGCCGTCGTCGCCCCATCGCCCTCCCCCGCCGCAAAGATGACCTGATCGGGAACAGCGCCCTTCGAACATATCGGGAACTGGTTCGATTTATACTTCCGATTCGATCGCGATGCGTGCTTCTGGTTCTCAGATCTGCCATCGCTGATGATCGTCGATGATGCGTGCTTCTGGTTCTCAGTTATGTTCGTTGAGCCGCCGACCTCCACCGTCGATCTGTCCGTCGTCCATCGACAATCAGATTCGAAGCTCTGGTTCGTGGATTTGGAACTGGTTTTCGCATTTTTTTTGCGATCCAGATCTTCGATTTTTGTTGGTTTGATCGGATTTGTTTTGATTTTCAACGAAGATCGGATTTGTTGATCCGTATTTTCGAAGTGATACATGTATAACTGTCATGATCCCTCCATGACAATGATACACGTATCAATCCATTTTTTAACATCCTTCACCCTGGTAAATTGAAGTGATACATCTATCAATCCATGGAAGTGATACATGTATCTGTCCGGCGAAGTTGGCGGAGCGACGATGGTGGTGGTGGTCGGCGACGGCGGACTGATACATTTATCTGTCCAGCTAGGGTGATGGTCGGCGGTGGCGGTGGGTGAAGGCGGTGGTAGTGGTGGTGGTGGTCCGTGAGGCGGAGGAAGTGGCAGGCGTATGAGGAGGAGGAGGGGCAAATTTGTCCACTTAAAAAATCAATAGGCTTAAAACTCTTTAAAAAATGATGATAGGTCTAAAACTTTAAAAACCATAAAAAAAATTGAGTAAACTCTAATTCACCCTTTTTTTAATTATGTTAATAAAAAAATAGGTTTGGAACTTTATTTTTATTCACTAAAAAAATATTTGTTTACTTTGTGATTAAAGAAAAATATGTGAGGAAGTTTATTTTTATTTGTTAAAAATATAGCTTTTCTAGCAAATACGAGAAATAATTTTGAAATAACAAAAAAATACAAAAAATGAAATTTTAAACAATCCAAAGAAATTTTAAATAACAAGAAAAATATAAAAAAAAATTAAGTTAAAATTTTAAAAATAATTCTATAATTCAAGGAAAACAAATTAAATATGCATATTTCCTAATATTATAGAAAAAGCTTCTTAAGATTATAGGGAAAAAGATGTTAATCAAGAAAAAGTGATTAAAATATTTGTAGAAAAAAACATTTATTTTCTTTGGTATAAAAGGAAAAATTGATTAAAAAAGTGTATTTTCAATTATTATAGAAAAAAACATATAGTTTTCTTTGTCATTAAAAGAAAAAATAGTATAAAATTTATTTGCAGTTACAATATTTGAACAAATAGATCAAAAGATTTATTCTTAAGTACTTAAAAAACGATGTTATTTCCATTGTTAGAAATAAAAGATGACCAAAAAATTTATTTTCTATTATTATAGAGAAAATATGTTATTAAAGAAAAAGTGATTAAAAATGTCTATTTTTTATTATCATAAAAAATATAATTTTTTGTCATTAAAATAAAATTTCATTAAAATTTTATGTTTATTTGTTTAACAACTATAATTTTTGGATAATAAAACAAAAATAGGTTGGAAAGTATATCTTTATTTAATAGAAAAATAATAGTTTTCATTAAAAGGAAATAGCTTGACTAAAATGGTTTATTTTGTAATATTATAGAAAAAATATATAATTTTCTTTGTTATTAAAAAAATATTAAAAAATTTTACTGTCATTTAAAAACTAGATTAAAAGATTTATTCACTAGTATTAAAAAATGATGTTATTGAAAATAAAGTTGCTCAAATTAATCATTTTCCAAGATTAGAAGCAAAACCATTATTAGAGAAAAAGTGATTAAAAAGGTTTGTAGAAAAACATTTATTTTCTTTGGTATAAAAGGAAAAATGATTAAAAAAGTGTGTTTTCTATTATTATAGAAAAACATAAACTTTACTTAGTTATTAAAACAAAAAATAGATTTAAAAATTTATTTTCAGTTACAATATCTTTAAAAATAGATTAAAACTTATTTTCAGTTACAATATTTTTAAAAATAGATTAAAAGGCTTATTCTCAAGTACTTAAAAAAACTATGTTATTTTTATTGTTAAAAATAAAAGATGATCAAAAAAATTTACTGTCATTTAAAAAATAGATTAAAAGATTTATTATCAAGTATTAAAAACGATGTTATTTTCTTGAATATTGAAATAAAATTTGATCAAATAAATCATTTTCCAAGATTAGAGGGAAAAATATTATTAGCGAAAAAGTCACTAAAAATGTTCAATAAAAAAATGTTATTTCATTTGGTATCAAAAAGGTTTATTCGTATTTTAAAAAAATGATGTTATTTTAATGGTTATTACAATTAAAGTTGATCAAAAAATAAATTTTCAATTATTATAAGGGAAAAACATTATTAAAAAAAGTGATTCAAAAAGGCCTATCATTTATTATTATAAAAAAATATATAGATCCAAAAAATTTTAAATCACAAAAAATATAAAAAAACTTTTTTAAGGTAAAATTTTAAAAATAATTCTATAATTCAAGGAATACAAATTATAAAGGCATATTTCCTAATATTAATAAAAAAGCTTCTTAAGATTATAGGTAAAAAGATGTTAATCAAGAAAAAGTGATTAAAAAGGTTTGTAGAAAAAAAAATTATTTTCTTTGGTAGTAAAATAAAAATTGATTAAAAAAGTGTACTTTCTATTATTATAGAAAAACATATAGTTTTTTGTCATTAAAAGAAAAAATAGATTAAAAAATTTATATTCTGTTACAATATTTTAACAAATAGATCAAAAGGTTTATTCTTAAGTACTTAAAAAACGATGTTATTTCCATTATTAGAAATAAAAGATGATCAAAAAAATTATTTTCAAATATTATAGCAAAAAAAATGATATTAAAGAAAAAGTGATTAAAATGTCTATTTTTTATCATAAAAAATATAGTATTTTGTCATTAAGATAAAATTTGATTAAAAGTTTGTTTTTATTTATTTAACAACTGTAATTTTTCGATTATAAAACAAATAATTAAAAGTTTTGCTATTAAAAGAAAAATATATTAAAAAAATTACTGTCATTTAAAAAATATATTAAAAGATTTATTCTCAAGTATTAAAAAACGATGTTATTTTATTTTCTTGGTTATTGAAATAAAAGTTGCTCAAATAAATCATTTTCATAGATTATAGGGAAAAATATTATCAGAGAAAAAGTGATTAAAAAGGTTTGTAGAAAAACATTTATTTTTTTTGGTATTAAAGGAAAAATGATTAAAAATTGGACTTTCTATTATTATAGAAAAACATATACTTTACTTAGTTATGAAAAGAAGAAATATATTAAAAAAATTATTTTCAGTTAGAATATTTTAAAAAATACATCAAAAGGTTTATTCTAAAGTACACAAAAAAGGATGTTAATTTGATTGTTAGAAATAAAAGATGATCAAAAAATTGATTTTCTATTATTATATGGAAAAATTGTTATTAAACAAAAAATGATTAAAAATGTCTATTTTCTATTTTCATAAAAAATATAGTTTTTGTCATTAAAATAAAATTTGATTAAAAGTTTACAAAAAAAAACATTTATTTTCTTTGATATTAAAGGAAAAATTGATTAAAAAAGTGTACTTTCTATTATTATAGAGAAATATATAATTTTCTTTGTTATTAAAAGAAAATTAGAATAAAAAATTTGTTTTCAATTACAATATTATAAAAAATAGATCAAAAGGCTTATTCTTAAGTACTTAAAAAACGATGTTATTTCCATTGTTAAAATAAAAGATGATCAAAAAATTTATTTTCAACTACTATAGTGAAAAAATGTTATTAAATAAAAAGTGATTAAAAAAGTTTATTTTTTATTATCATAAAAAATATAGCTTTTTGTCATTAAAATAAAATTTGATTAAAGGTTTGTTTATTTGTTAAACAACTATAATTTTTCGATAATAAAAAAAAATAGGTCGCAATGTCTATCTTTATTTATTAAAAAAATATTAGTTTCCATTAAAAGGAAAATAGCTTGACTAAAAAGGTTTATTTTTAAAGATAAATATATAAGTTTCCACTAAAAAGGTTTTTTAGTTATTAAAAGAAAAATATATTAAAAAAATTTACTGTCATTTAAAAAGATAGATTAAAAGATTTATTCTCAAGTATTAAAAAACGATGTTATTTCCTTTGTTATTGAAATAAAAGTTGATCAAATAAATCATTTTCCAAGATTAGAGGGAAAAAAAATATTATTAGAGAAAAAGTGTTAAATAAGTTCAATAAAAAATGGTATTTCGTTTGGTATCAAAAAGATTTATTCGTATTTAAAAAACGATGTTTTAATTGTTATTACAGAAAATGTTGATCAAAAAAATAATTTTCAATTATTATAGGGGAAAACGTTATTAAAGAAAAGTGATTCAAAAAGGTCTATCTTTTATTATTATAAAAAAAATATAGTTTCCTTTGTCATTAAAAGAAAAATTGATTATTACAAAAGAATAGTTTTTATTATATGGAAAAATGTTACTAAAGAAAAGTGATTCAAAATACCTATTTTTTATTATGTTAATAAAACAAAAACAGGTTTGAAAGTTTATTTTTATTCACTAAAAAATATTTGTTTTCTTTGTCATTAAAGGAAAAATATGTGAGGAAGTTTATTTTTATTCGTTAAAAATATAATGTTAATCAAGAAAAAGTGATTAAAAAGTTTTGTAAAAAAAAAATATTTATTTTCTTTGGTATTAAAAGAAAATTTGATTAAAAAAAGTGTACTTACTATTATTATAGAAAAAACATATAGTTTTCTTTGTTATTAAAAAAAATAGATTAAAAAATTTATTTTCAATTACAATATTTTCAAAAATAGATCAAAAGGTTTATTCTCAAATACTTAAAAAAATGATGTTATTTTCATTGTTACAAATAAAAAATGAACAAAAAATTCATTTTCTATTATTATAGTGAAAAAATGTTATTAAAAAAAGTGATTAAAAAGGTCTATTTTTTATTGTCAGAAAAAATATAGTTTTTGTCATTAAAATAAAATTTGATTAAAAGTTTATTTTTATTTGTTTAACAACTGTAATTTTTCGTTAATAAAACAAAATTAGGTTGGAAAGTTTATCTTTATTTATTAGAAAAATAATAATTTCCATTAAAAGGGAAATAGCTTGACTAAAAAGGTTTATTTTTTAATATTATAGAAAAAATTATAGTTTTTTTTGTTATTAAAAGAAAAATATATTAAAAAAATTTACTGTCTTTTAAAAAATAGATTAAAAGATTTATTCTCAAGATTCTTAAGTATTAAAAAACGATGTTATTTTCTTGTATTTTAAACGATTTTACTGTATTTGTTATTAAAGAAAAAAATTATTAAAAATGTTTATTTTGTATTATTATAGAAAAATGTATAATTTTCCAGTTTATTCAAAAGAAAAAATTGAATAAAATTTTTTTTGTTTGTTAAAAAATTGTATTTTTCTTTGTTATTAAAAGAAAAATTAGGTTCTAAACCCTAAACCCTAAAGCAAAATTAGGTTCGTAATTTATTTTTATTTATTAAAAGAGAATTAATTTCTTTGTCATTAAAAAGAAAAATAGGTAAGCTTATTTTTATTAGTTTGAAAAATATAGTTTTCCTTGTTATTCAAAGAAAATTAGGTTCAAAAGTTTATTTTTGTTTGTTAGAAAAATAAAGTTTTCTTTGTTATTAAGCCAAAAAAGTTTATTTGTAGGAAAAGTAGAATTTTCTTTGTTATTAAGAGAAAATTAGATTAAAAGATTTATTTTCTATTATTATAAAAAAATATATAGCTTTTTTTTATTAAAAAGAAAAATTGCTATTTTTGTTTGTTAAACAAATATTGTTTTCTTTTATTATTAGAACAAAAATAGGTTCAAAAGTTTCTTTCTACTTATTAAAAAAGTATTAATTTTCTTTTGTCATTAAAAGAAAAATAAGTAACAAAGTTTATTTTAATTTGTTAGAAAAATATAGTTTTCTTTGTTTTAAAAGAAAAAATGGTTAATTATTTGTTAGACAAATATATTTTTCTTTAATATTAGAAGAAAAATGAATTAGAATGTTTATTTTTAGTTGTTCAAAAAATAGATTTTTTATTATTAAAAGAAATAGGTTCAAAGATTTATTTTTACTTGTTAAAAAGAATATATAATTTCATTTTTATTAAAAGAAAATTATTTGAAAGTTTATTTATATTTGTTAAAAAAATATAATTTTTTTGTTATTAAAAGAAAAATAGTTTTGAAGTTTATTTTTACTTGTTTGAAAATTATAGTTTTCTTTATTAATAAAAAGATGAATTACTAGGTTTTTTTCTATTTGTTAGACAGATAGGGTTTTCTTTGTTATTAAAAGAAAATAGGTTAAATGGTTTATATTTATTTGTTTGAAAAATATGTTATTTTTTATTATTAAAAAAATAGATTAAGAGATTTGAAAGTTTATTTTTATTTGTTAGAAAATTATGGTTTTCTTTTTTACTAAAAAGATAAATTACTAGGTTTACTTTTGTTTGAAAGTTTATTTTTACTAAAAAGAAAATAGGTTAAATGGTTTATATTTATTTGTTTGAAAGTTTATTTTTTTAGACAAATAGTGTTTTCTTTATTATTAAAGAAAATAGGTTTAAAAGGTTTATATTTATTTGTTAGAAAATATGGTCTCCTTTGTTATTAAAAGAAAATTAGTTTTATCAAAAAAATAGTTTGGAAGTTTATTTTTATTTGTTATAAAAATATAATTGTCTTTATTATTTAAAATATGGATTAAAAAGTTTATTTTCATTTGTTACAAATATAGAGTTTTCTTTGTTATTTTTTCTTTTAAAAAATAAAAGGTGTATTTTTATTATGATAGAAAAATATCTTAATTTTTATTATTATAAAATAGCTTAAAAGATTTATTTTCTATTATAGAAAAAGATGTTATTTTTTATTATTAAAAAAGGTTAAAACATTTATTTTTCTATTATTATAGAAAAAGATGTTATTTACTTTGTTATTAAGGTAAAAGGGATTAAAAATGTTTATAGAAAAAGATATAGATCTTCTTTGTTATTTATAGAAAACTATAAAAAGATTTATCATTAATAGCAATGATCAAAAGTCCTAGACTATCAAAATCAAGGAAAATATTCAGAACCCTAAATTTGATTCACTCAAACAGCAATCATGTATCAAAAGATCTAAAAGTTATCTCAAAAATCAAAATAAATCAATAACCTAATTTTAATTGAGCGTTGAAGAGTCTACTCACCTGGGCATTGGATGAAAGGAGACTGAACGTTGGACATGGATGCCGAAATGCGGGTGGAGCCGGAGCAGTGGATGCCAAATCCTTGACATTGGAAATCATATAAATAAATTAATTAAAATAAAAATTCAAATCAGTTCATAAAACAAAGAGAATTGAAAAAAAAACAAATATGAGATTATGAGAGAAATAGCCAACAAAACGGAAAATACATATAGAGATTGAAATGTGAATTATTAAGAGTTGTTATGAATTACAATTGAGCTTGAAATTATGTGTTTGTCATTAGAATAAGCAATAGTTTCTTTTCAAATTTCAACACTTCCCAAAGTGTTATCTACACTATTATATAAATCAAACACCCAAGAGACTCCGTCACACTTTTAAAAATTTTAAATATATCCTATCTTAGCTTCCAACTCTCCTTATTTTGTAATTATCCACTTGCATACACATCACGTATGAGTCGGGTATCTAGTATAAACAAACTCCACATCACCAAGTATTCAATCTACGGATTCACCAAATATATATGAAGCAAATAGAGGGAACAAGGTATCCATTTGATCATATAAAAACAAGTTGAAGTTAAAACAAGCTGAAGTTAAAGACATGTTTTGTGATATGAAAGATTTCATACAATTTGGTAACACTACTAACAAAGAACCCTTGCTTAGTTTCAAACAAATTTCTAGAACTCCATTTGAATTAGAATTCACATCCCAGTCAGATAAAACTCTAAATTAGTCGCACTCAAGGGCAAAAATGCATTCTCGTTAATCATTTGTATGTTACTGACAAACGACTTAATTAATGGCTATTTCGAGATTGAAATTATTCGTACACCCCTGCGGCTAAATTATCATTGGAACAATCGAAGTTCCCTCACTTACAAAATTTAAAGCCAAATTTAAAAATTAAAAAAAAAAACACCAAAAACAGCATCAAAAAAGAAGTTGAAATTGAAAATTTCCAATATTATGGTTTTCGAATGTGACTTTGCTCAAGTATCTCATCCAACTCATGCAACTATGATATAAGAAATCTATCAAACCAAATGCAATTATAAAGTAGTCATTACAGTGGTGCTCCCAAGCTATAAAATCTTCACCAAAAAGGGGGGTATGTATTCTTCTATAATAATAATACCTTTGTTTTCCTCCTTTGGTTGACGAATTGAAAATGATCCAAACAAACCAGACATTCGCTCCAATGTAGTTTTTGAAATGGACCTTTTGAATAGCTACAAAACAAGATTGGAAGTTAGCAAAGAAAATAAACAACATCCGAGTAATTGTAAATTCTACACAAATGCAGACTTTTTATATAGAGATAGTAAAGCTCATCTTCTACAATTTTCTTATACGCTTAATCTAAACCAGATGCAACACATCTATCAAGTTTTTATGACTGGCAGAAAAGTTTCAAAGGATAATATAAACAACATCCAAGTACTTTGTCGGTTCAAATAAACCTTCATAAATCCATTAGTAGGTCAGACATTCAAATTCTCTTCTTTCTTTGCTAGAGTATTTAATGAAACAAGAACAGAAATCATTGCACGCAGAGCAAATATGACCTGCTGCTTATATTTAACAAACAAGAAAAGGCCGGATATGTAAAAGTTTAAAATGAGAAAGCAACAATAGCTAGCAGGGTAGGAATAACTGAGACAGCAATAATTCAGGAATAACTGAGATAATAATTCTTGTAGTGGAGGTTCAGCTTTGAACCAAATATGACTTGCTCGTATTTAACAAACAAGAAAAGGCCTCATATGTAAAAAATTTAAATGAGAGAACAACGGTATGTAGAAGAATAGGATTAACTAAGATAGCAATATGGGTACTGGTTGCAATTCTTGGAGTGGAGGTTACTGGTTGTAATTCTTTTTTTGATCAGCAAAAGAAAATGTATAGATAATGTCACTCGGGGTCAAAAGGTTTGAAAGACTTGTGAAAGCAAAAGCAACACAAGCTACATACAAATCAAAGGCCCAAAGGACAGGATGGTACATGTGGGATTACAAAAAGAGGCAATGCAGCCAGGAGCTGTAATGCCAAGGAGCATAGGTACAAAGCAGGCCTTGGGCAAAGGACAAAAGTCAAAAAGACACAAAATACAGCCTTGATGACCAAGCCCCGTCAAAACAAAAGAAGCTGACCAAAACCGGCAACTGCACAAAAACCAGCAGAAAAATGAACAAGCATTAGCACAAGCCCGCCCAAATCAGCAACTGCACAAGCCCGCCCAAATCAGCAACTGCACAAACCTGCCCAAACCAAGAGGCCAGCAGACCAGAGGAGGAAAATCAAATCAACAGCAAATCAGATTCAAAGGTAACCGGCAAAAAGGCAAAGCAAACCAGCAGACCATATGGAAAACCACCAGCACATCCTAAGAAACCCAACAGACCATATCAAAGAAAACCACTAGCCAAGCCAGCAGACAAAGCAACAGGACCAAGCCAGAACACAGGGCAGACCAGCAGCAAAATGAAAGCAAATGCAAACCAGCAGACCAAGCCAAAAGCATAGCCATGCAACCCAGAAAAGGATGAAGAAACCCAACAGACCAAGACCAGAGCAAACCAAAACAGTAGACCAAAACTCAAGCAATAGAACAAACCAGCAGACCAACCCAACATGGAGATGCTTAATATCAGAGCTGCTTAATATCAGTTGAAGGAGATGCTTCAACTGATATTACTGGTTGTAATTCTTAGAGTGGAAGTTCAGCTTTCAACCAAATTAATCATGTAAACCACAGTGCTATGAGCATTATGGCCCATAATTTCACATTCATACCAAGGCAACCCTATATTTTAGTTCATTGCATTTTATTTTTCTTCAAAAAGCAAACCTTAAAAAAAATAAATCAGAAAAAATGGTATCACTTCCGATAGCCAAATTTACTATTTTGGAACTCAAGCGTATTTCGGATCATATCTTCCATAAAGTAATTTTATTTATTTTATTCCATGTTTATTAACTGTTTAGACATCATCTTTGTAGTTCATGCCGAATATTACAATTCTTGATTCAATTAGAATCGCAAAACTAGGATATCGATTCACAATTTTACAACTATTGAAATATTACCTAGAAACGATGTAATTTCAACACTACTAAGTACGACAACTTTAATAACTATGTAATTTCGAGCTGTCAATGGATTATATCAAATGGCAACAACTCTACAAAGAACTCTTGCCTTCTGGTGGATTTCATGTTTGATTACTCTGTTTTAAGGCATTTTGGATGTTGTTGTTTCCCTTGGTTAAGGCCACATGTAACCAATAAACTTGAACCAAGGTCTAAATCTTGTATTTTCCTTGGGTATTGCTCCAACCCTAAGGGATATAGATGTTTTGATCCAATTTCTCAGAGTTTTTGTTTCAAGACATGTGCAGTTTCTTGAACAGGAACTTCCATACCTTAATCTTGTCAATTCCAAGGTCTCCTCTTCGTGTGTTACCTCTTATTCTAGTAATTCTCCTCCAAATTTTCTCATTTCTGCAAATTCCTCATCCTTTCCTGCAACTGCCTCTATTCCTGCAAATGCTTATGTTTCTGCAACTGTTTCTTTTCCTCCAACTGCAACTGCTCCTAATGCAACTCCAACTGCAACTGCTCAAACTACAACTCCAACTCCAACTGCAGCTGCAACTCCAACTGCAGCTGCTCCTAATTTTTCTCATGTCCAATTCTTCCACTGCTCATGTCTAATTTTTCTCTGGACCAAATTGCTGATATCATGACCAAACATCACACAGTTCATCGTTTTAAGTTTCTCAAGTCCAAATTGCCGATTGTTGAGATATCATCTTCAGTTTGCAAGCGGGTGATGACAGAATAATAATAAAATACAGCAGGATTTGTTGGGTAACTGTATAGTTAGTTAGGAAATGGGTTACTGTATAACTAGAAGTATTGTTTTGTTTGGCTCTCTTGAGAGAAAATTTGTGGGTCTCTCTCTCTCTCTCTCTCTCTCTCTCTCTCTCTCTCTCTCTCTCTCTCTCTCTCTCTCTCTCTCTCTCTCTCTC
>JAUZSS010565641.1:0-13675 GCA_035668195.1 Sarracenia psittacina
TTTTATCCCACATCGGTGAGAAATGAGGGACTTCCTCTTTCCTTCTCCTATATAAAGGAGCCTCCATGTATCATTTTGAGCATTCAATGAAGTGAAGTATTATTTTGTGAGAAAGTTTCTCTTTTAGTTCTTGAATGAAATAAGTGACTTATCAAGGATTCTTCCTTGTGGCGTCCAAACTATAATCTTGGTTCTTGAAAGAATAGTTCAACGGGTCAAGATTTCTTCCTTGACTTGATTTTGAGTTTCTTGGGTTTTAATTCAAATTGTTCGTGGGTTCAAGGGGGTTCAATCCTTGCGGGTTCACATCAATCCTCATCTTGAAGCTTCCTAAGTTCTGATCTACCCGGTTCCTAGCTCCTCTATCCTTGTCATATCTTCTATGGCTGCCCACTGACATCCTATCAAACTACTCTTTGATGTAGTTTGCCCCGCCTATGGACATTTGGAGGAAATGGTGGCTGCCCCCGTGGTGTTCCCTCTTCGACCTTATCCAACCTCTCACGTATATACTCTAACTCCGCCCTCATCATCCGTCTCATCTCTTCCATTAATGCTTGCATTTGTAGATTCGGAACAACTTGTTGTGGTGAAGATTCGGAACCTCTTCGCTTGTGTTTTTCTCTTGATTTCGAGACATGATGAAGATCTGCAAAACAGTGTTAGAATAAAAAAATAAAAGGACCTCTCCACACTCCCTCACGTATTTTACTCGAAAGATGATACACTCAATTTCACTCGTGGTTAACACCACGTTGATTGTGCTCATCCCGAAAGTGTCAAATCCATCGTCAATCAAGGAGTATAGACCGATTTCATGCTGTAACACCATCTACAAATGCATCACTAAGTTAATAGCTAATAGAATTAAATGCTCGCTGCAGGAGATCGTGTCTCCGAATCAATCCGCTTTTGTGCAGGGTAGAAGGATAGCGGATAACATTTTCCTCTCCCAAGAGCTTCTCTGAGACTATCATAAGCAAGATAAAGGGCCAAGGTGTGCTTTGAAGGTGGACATAATGAAGGCATATGATAACGTCAATTGGGAGTTTTTGATCATGGTGTTGAATAGTATGAGATTTCCTCCTAACATGGTTAAGTGGATTAAGGAATGCATTACCACTCCTTCTTATTCAGTGTGTATTAATGGTGAGCTCCATGGGTTCTTCAAGGGTAGGAAGGATCTGCGCCAATGGGATCCTTTGTCGCCTTACCTTTTTGTCATAGCAATGGAAATATTATCTGGATTGTTCTCCAAATTTACTGAAGAGGGTTCTTTCAATTTTCACTGGAGGTTGAAAAAAGATAGAATTGTCCATATAGCTTTTGCGGACGACCTCATGGTTTTCTCTAAAGCCGAAGTGGAGTCTATTTTAGTGATTAAGAATGCTTTGGACCTCTTTAAGAGGCTTTCTGGCTTAAAGCCTAGTCCGTCTAAAAGTGATATATTTTTTTCGGGGGTGGATGAGGATCTCAAGAATGATATTCTTCGGGTTAGTGGATTTCGGGAAGGGAAGCTTCCGGTGAGATATTTGGGGGTTCCTCTAATAACTACTAAAATGAGTTATAAGGAATGTAAGCCCATTATTGATAGATTGGTGTCCAGAATTAAAGTATGGACTACCAAATGGCTCTCCTATGCGGGAAGACTTCAACTTATTGATTCTATACTATTCTCAATGCAAGTTTTTTGGTCTTCTTTGTTTATTCTCCCTAAAAGAGTCTATAAAGAGGTGGAGGCAATCATTAGGGCTTTCTTGTGGAATGGTCCCGATCTTAAGTCTACGGGAGCTAAAATAGCTTGGAAGAAGGTGTGCAAGCCTAAAAAGGAGGGTGGACTCGGCATTAAAGCTTTGGTTTTATGGAATAAAGCAGTGGTAGCCAAACACATTTGGTTCCTTCTTACGGGTGGGGATACGTCTCTGTGGTGTATGTGGATAAAATCCAATATTCTAAGGGGGGAGATCCTTTTAGGAGGTTAAAATTCCTCAAGCCGCATCGTGGTGCTGGAGGAAAATACTTCAACTACGACCTCTGGTGAAGGAGTTCTTTAAATATGAAATTGGCAATGGAGTAGATACGTTCCTGTGGTGGGATCTATGGCACCCATGGGGTAGCATTGCAGTAAGTAAAGGTCCCCGCATTATTTACGATTCGGGTCTTAGGAAGCTTGCTAAGGTAAATGCAGTGGTGGATGGTAATGGTTGGAAATGGCCTCCTACTTATACCCTGGATTTAATGGAGATGAGAGATTGTGTAGATTTCTTCCCAAATGCGGAGAAGAAAGATGAAAATTAGATGGGTTTTGAATGGGGGTATGTTCTCCATTAGCTCCCTATGGAATGAGTTAATACCACAACAGGAACTTGCTAATTGGAGAAAACTTGTTTGGTTCCAAGCCCATGTTCCAAGATTTAGCTTCCTCCTCTGGGTGGCAATTAAACAGAGATTATCCACGAGGGATAGGCTTAGTTTGTTTGGGTTGGGTGGGAATTTCAGCTGTTACTTGTGTTCTAACGTGCCTGAAACGCATGATCATCTCTTTTTCAGTTGCCCTTTCTCAAGGCAGGTGTGGAGATGGGTGCTAGATAAATGTAGTCTGGATCACTGGGAGTTGTCCTGGGTTGCGTGGATCAGCTGGTTGGGTGAGCTAGCAGGAGGAAAATCGCTGCGCAATATTGTCATTAAATTGGCTTTGTCGGCTACAGTCTACTTTTTATGGTTTGAGAGAAATGGGCGAAAATTCAGAAATCTTAATAGATCTGCGGAGGGTGTTATTAAAGCCATTGAATCTAAAATTAAAGATAGAATTTTATTTAGAAGGAATGTTCCGAGGTCCCCTGCCAATGTAGAGATCCAACTGAAATGGGGTTTTACACACAAAAAAATCTTTGGGAAAGAGTTAGCTTTGATATAATTCTGTGATGTATTTATTTGCTTTCGGTGTTTCAATTTTGTTACAGGTCTTGTTGGATCCCTAGGAAGCGGACTCGTAGAGACTATGCAAAGGAAAAGTGAATTGGAGGTTCCCTGGAGTTTGGTGGTCCACAGGCTGGTATACCAGCTGGTGCAGGTGGTTTTGACCAGCTGATTTTGATTTGTGGCTTGCAGTTTTTTGGGTTATGCTGCGGATATATTGTTTCATTTTATTTCTTTATTTTTTATTTTCCTAGCTATGTTTCGGGATGTACATAGCAGTTAGTTAAGGGCCTTCCCATCACAGCCTTTGTGAGGGACGTGTGCGTGAGTGGGTGGGTGTGTTTTTAAATCTGGTTTTGGGGAGGGGTTTCCTCTCCCATATGTAGAATATATGGTTTGGGAATCCTGTTTCCCGTTTGATATTTCAGCTGGTTTTTTGGGTAAATTAATCTCGGTATTGATGGTGATATGTACAAAATCTATTGTTGGTTTGGCTGGTCACTTGCTGGCCTCTGATGGTCTTGGGCAGCAGCTGGCGCTTTTGAATGGAGGGCATGCTGTTGGAGTTGTGCGGCTTCAGCTGGTTCTATTAGCAGCTTGGAGTCGTTTGGTTCTTAGAGGAAGTGTGTGTGCGTGGGTGTGTGCGTGTGTTTTGCCTCGACTTAGGCTTGGTTCCTATTTCCATTTGTCTTTTGTTTAAATGGTACTAGGATCCCCTTCCTAAAAGCTTTATTCTGCTTTGGGGTTTGAACTACATGGCTCTCTAGGCCCGTTCATTGGCTGGTGTATATCCTCGTTCGGATGCTAGTGGGTTTGTGAAGTCTGGATTACAATGTTCTGTGGTGTTCGCTAGTAGCATCCTTTCCGTTAGATTGCTTGAACACTAGAGAAATGCTTTTGGAGTATTGTTTTCAAGCTTCGGTATGCAGCAAAAGCTATGGTTGGATGCTGTTTTTATGCAGATTTTGAGGAAGCTATCAGACAATTTCGGGCTGTGCTTTTGGCTTTCTGTATGGAAGTTGCTTTTGGTTGTTGCACCTTGGCGGATTGGTTGCGGATTGAAGGCTGCTTCTTTTACTGGTATGTTTAATGGGTTTATAGCAGCTGGAGCTATGTGGTATGTAGTGGGCTTTTGGTTGCGGTTTGAAGGCTGATCCTGGTTTCTTTTTGGTTTTTGGGTGTGTTTCTTTGTTTAGAAATAGCAGGTGCATTGTAAATGGTGCTGTTATTTGTTTTTTTTTGGTTTGGGATGGTTAGCTCGGTTAATAGCTTAACTTTGAGTTATGGTGGTTCTTGATAGCTTCTTTGGTAGTGGGTATATTTTGGGTTGCAAGGCCTGAGGTATGCCCCTGGTAATTTTGTAAATATCTTTTTTTTTCCTTTTATGTCATAGTTAATTTACTCAAAAAAAAATAGACACTCTGTTTATCAAGACCGTGAGTTACCGGGGGGGTTTACACCTCCCGCAAGAAATTCCGATTCAGCTTTCAACTTCGAAGCAGATTCACCCATCGACTTAGTTGGTGTCTAGGAGAAAAACCAGTCCGAAATTTCAACCGCATCAAAGCCCCTACGCGAGCCAATCCACCACTCTGCCAAGTTCATCATTGTTCAGAGGACTACGACCCTCCTTAGCTTTGGAGAGGGCCCTAACAGCCCAGTTCTGATAGCGTACATCCTCCTCCTCTATGAAGAAATACTGTTCATTCACTTTCGGGGTACTCAGCTCCTGTTGGTTTTGTGCCCTAGTTTTCCCCCCAACTAAAGAGGGAAAATTCTCCTCATACTCAGCGTTAGAGAGAATCTGATAACGATTACCAGAGACCTTTCTTGATTTGCTTCCATTTGACTTGCTTCCATCATGGGTCCCCTTACTGAAGCTCTTTTCTCCCCTTAAAGTAGCCATGTAAGCTTCCATTGATGCTCACATGGAGTAGAAAAACACTCTTCAATCCACCTTACCATGCAAGTGGGGAAGCCCAAGCACTGGAAGGTGGTTTTCATAAAATCCCAACGCACATTATCATATGCCTTCATGATATCCACCTTAAGAGCATATCTCGGGCTCTTTAGGTTTTTATGATAGTTTCTAAGTAACTCTTGAGAGAGGAAAATATTATCAGTTAATTACCCAAAAAAATATTATCAACAACTCTACGACCTTTCACAAAAGTAGATTGGGCGAGCGAGATTATTTCATGGAGGCAATCTTTGATTCTATTTGCAATAATTTTATAAATGCACTTGTAAATAGTATTGCAACAAGAGATGGGGGATGGTACTCCTTTTTTTTTGGGAAATTGACTGTAACATAAAAGAAAGGAAAAACTTACAGATTACAAGGGGTATTCCCTAGGCCTTACAACCCAACAACACCCACTAAAACCTACTCCTATAGAAAATCAAAAATTAAAGGCCAAAGCAGAGCCTAAACTACTTGCAAAAGCCAAAAATCTCAAGAAAAAAACCGGCTTTGCTAATCAAGGGAGGCAACAGTTAACAGCTTCCAGCTACTCCAACAAACATCCGACTTTGCTAATCTATTTGTAAAGACACGAACCCCGCAAGAGTAAAGAAAACTCCATGCAAGGCCTGCAGCAAGGAAAGAGCAACCCAAACACCAGAACCAGCAATGCAATCAGCCACATGGAAAATCAGCCGAAACCTTCTCAAACTTTTAGGCTAAACAAAATCGGAGGGGCCCAATATTGGATTCCAACCCTTGCATGAGGAGAGAAACCAGCCCAAAAACAACCCACTGGAACCATAGCCAGCGATGATACCGCGAACCAGAAAAGGGGTCTTGCAACAAAGCACCTTCATACATATAAGCTCAAGCATCAGGAAGCTGGACTTGCAACATAAAACAGGAAAACACAAAATAACAACATACACACACGTCCCTTACATCGGCCGTAAGGAGAAGGCACTAAACATAATATATTTTGCTATGAGCATCCTTCATAGCTAGGATCAACTCAAAAAAACAAAAAAAAAAAACCTCACTGCTTATCCATATCGAGCCTCCTTGATGGATGTAGGAATAGGAACGTTTGGGATGAGAGCTATAATGGTGGAGTTCGCTTCCTTAAGCATATAACCCGATGCAAAGAAGCATTTAATGGCTTTAGTCACGTCTTTCCCACCTATATCCCAGGTTGGTTTGAAGAACCCGACCGAATAGCCACCTAGACCAGGAGATTTATTCGCTGGGAGGGACCACATAACATTTTGAATCTCATCTTCCGTAATCTCCCTACACATGGCATCGGCCTTTTGTTGAGATAGTTTGTCATTAATAGCTTTCCTCACTATAATCAATAGGATTCTCATATGAGGCCGAACCCAAAAGGCCTTTGTAGTACTCCACAATATGGCTGGAAATGTCATCTTTGTCTATGCATATAGTGCCATCGTCCTTTGTAATAACAGTAATCCTACTCCGATTCTCTAGAAAGCTCTCCCCAATTAGTTTCCGCCAGGGCGGGAATGGAGATTAGAGAACTTCTCTCTCTAGGAGATTCGTGAGTACTGATTCCCTTCGGGGTTCAACAATGGGGGAACGCCCCTGGGGCGCTTCCTCAAGTGTGAAGGCGATGAAGAACAGCAAACAAGTAAGGAACCGTTTGGATGTTTTCTCCTCTGATTCAAGAGATCGAGCTAGCAAGAGAGCTCAAAACCATTTCGGTGTTCTGGCAAATCTTGATTCTGAGGATCATTTTCCTTCGTTAGCTGAGACCAAAATAGCAGGCGAAGCTCGCGCTATCAGCTCTAGGGTTCTTTCCCCTCGGGGGAAATCTCCTGAAGGTGTTTTTCGGGAAGCTGGGCATCTCCGCCGTCAGCTCTTGGACATGACCAGGGATCATTCGCTTGGCGGTGAAGGCCAGAGTGCCATTTTATCCACGATGAAGAAGCTGGAATCTGATGAAAAGCTAGCAAAGGGCCCCCCTCTCGACTTGGCGAAGCTGGCTAAGCTTGAGGCTCGGATCGTTCGGCTTAACACAATCAAGGATTCTGTTGCAAGGGAAATGGCAAGTCATAAGCAGGATAACTTCCGAACGGAACAGAGGCTCCCATCACCTTCTCTGGAGGGAGGTGCGGCTAGAGGAGATGCGGCTAGCAAAGGCGCAACGAAGAAAGAGGAGATCGCCCTACTCCTGGTTCGGTCTTCTCCGGAGGTAAGCAAGGACGAAGCAAATGTTGGTACTGAAGAGGTGAAAAATTTCGCAGAAATCCAGGATAGGGATTTGGAGTCAAAAAATTCCTTGAAGAAAGAGGTCAGTGATGGTGCCCCTGCGAAAACCAGAACAGAGGAAGAAGAAGGGGATGAGAGCGATGGGGAAGGCAAGGCCGACTCGAAGAAGGATGGTTCTTCTGATCTGGAAATGGAAAATGACGAGGAAGAAGAAGGGGTTGTGAGCGAAGCTGAAGCCATTCAGACTGATGATTTATGTGTCGCAAAGCCTGATGCTGAAGCGGTAGGGACGGCCGGCCAGGTAACTTCCTTTGCTTTTCGGCCCGTAATGGAACCGATTTCTTCGATTTACAAAGCTTCTCCAGAAGATAGTGAGATCGTTGAGGGCGTGGTTGGAAATGAAGCATTGGGTGCAGACAGAAAAACTGGGGAAGGGGGCGAAACTGATTCTGAGGAAGGATTCGCTTATGTTCGTGATAAAGAAAATAAGGTAATTTGCGTTGAATCCTCCTTGAATCTGAATAGTAAATGCAGTGTGGTTGCCAATCCTCTGGGAAGTGTTGATGTGGGGCATCAGGATAAACAAATAGGAGTGATGAGTGAAGGAATTTTCCGAGCACGCCAGGTGCTCGACGAAATGCCTAATCCATTTTGTCCTGTGTTTGAGGGTCTGGAATGTGCAGATGTTATTACCACAAAGCATCCGGATAAGAAAGGTGCTAAGCCGAATGTGCAGGGAGGAGCTAGCAAGATAGCCCCGTCTAGTTTCCCAAAGGTAGTATGTGCTGAGGCGCCTTTGCCTAGGTCCTGGGCTCAGGTGGCTGCTCCTAATAATAGCACTGGGTCCATCTCTGGAGGTGTAAAGCTAAATCAACGGAGCTCCTCAAGTCAATCCCTTGATTATTTCGCTCCTTTAGCTCCGGGTGTTATCGACATAGAAGGTTCTCTGGTTAATGAACACCCTTGGGATACCTGTCTTGTTGGGTATTTCCTAGGTGAGGATTTTGCTTTTGGCCGTGTTAGAGCTACTGCTATGTCTCTTTGGAAGAGCGAGGGATTGGTGGAGGTTCATGGCAATGATAGCGGTTTCTTCTTCTTTAAGTTTCGAAGCAAGCAAGAGATGGAAAATATCCTGGAAAGAGGGCCTTGGCACTTCTTTGGGAAGCTCCTTATCCTTCGGAAATGGAAGAAAAGACTAAGGCTATCTAAAGATGCTATCTCAAAGATTCCCGTCTGGGTCAAGTTTTTGGACTTGCCTTTGGAGTTTTGGAATGCTCAATGTCTTAGCAGAATCGCGAGTGCCATCGGAGTTCCCCTGTTTCTTGATAAAGCAACTGACTCAAAAATGCGCATCTCCTATGCTCGGATATGTATTGAGGTCGACGCGTCAAAACCTTTGCTTCATTCGGTAGACGTGAGATGTGAAGGGGAAACTATTGCAATCCAAATCGAATACCAAGGTTTGCCTCCGTTGTGTAATCTTTGTAACGCTTTTGGTCATGTGCCCTTCGTTTGTGATAAGAACAAGATAAAGAGAGATAATGAGGAAAGCATGGATCAAGGGAAAGTTGGAGAGCAGGATAGCTCCTCGGATTCATCAGATTCGACAGAATGGGTTCGAGTTAAGAAGAGAAGAAACGTGATTAAAGGAAAGAGACAGGATAAGAGTAAGATCGAAGTGCAGTCTTGTGAGTTGAAGACCACGGATAAGCCTGTTGCTGTTGGAGGTTCTCGGTCTTCCAGACAGAGGGGTGCTGTTCGGCCCCTCCTCCCTTCGCAACATGCTGCCCAGCAGAGCAGCCACGCTTGTTCAGACCTCAGCTCTGCTCTTGCTCTCAGCCCAACATCCCAAGCTTCAATGCTTTCACAAGCAATTGAAGGCTCGGGCAAGTTGGGCATTTATGCAATATGATTATTAAAATGTTCTACCTTCTCTCTCCAATTTGTTTTCTGATTTTGCCGCAAGTTTCTTGATTTTGTCGGAATTGGAGGAGTAGGACTGGATTAAGTGGTTCAGTAGGTTTTTCTCTCTTTTTTGGGTGTTGATCATTTTGTAAATCCTGGGGGATGCCCCTTGTAAACATGTAATTCTTTTTTTTCTTTTATGTCACAATTACTTACCCAAAAAAAACCCCAAATTTTCCACCCAGCACATCGGCCTCACTACAACCAATAGATATACATGGAAAAAATACTAAATAAGAAATCCGAGGCTCGAATGCCCAAAAACATAAAGTTTAAACAATGGAGGTACATACTAGAAAACATAAAAATTACAAGTTTTTCTCAAAACATTCGAAGTGTCAATTACATGTTTCAAAGTGTACATGTAAAAGAGTCCTCCAAGGTATTCAGGTTCATCCGCAGCTTAGTCCGCAATACCTTTACCAAAATCACTTGCGTGTTGTTAAAGACAACGTGAGCCCTAGGCTCATAGGAAACAAACTATGCAAGAACTAAACATGCTTTATGAGGATGACGTGCGATATGCAAATACATATAATTTAACAAAAAGCAAAGGCATTTAGTTGTACATAAGTAGTTGTCGAACTATCATGAGGAAAGAAAACCATAAAATCCATAAGTAAAGCAGAATATCAACGTGTATAGGGAAGCACATAAGTGGAAGCATGCTACCAACGTTTATAAGGAAGTACATAAGTGGAAGCATGTAACATGCATGGTTCTCGACTCAACACCTCACAAAACTACCTAAAATGGTCGACTACACCCATGTCTCCCAACCTCCACACCAATATCAAAGTCACATTTTACGGCTCAGTCTGAAGGAAAGGCACCCAATAGTCACCTTTTACGGTAGAATCTGAGGGCAAGGTACCCAATAATCACATACACCAACACCACCCCTCAACACTAACTCCCTCAACAACATTACTACAGAAAGTAATCAATGAGATACAATAACTATCAGTGATACAACAGATCCAATGATGTTATAATAACCCTATCGATGATGCAAAGCGACCACCGATATTCAATAAACACAACCAAAGCAACAACAAGAATAAATTCTTAGTTTGTAAGTATCATGTACTCAAGTAAGAAGCAATGATTGTAACTCCTAATATAGGCATGAATTAGGATATTTTGATTTCAAGCATAAGTTTGAAAAGGTACCAAATCAACATTGACTCATAAGGTTTGCTAAAAGTCCGGTTTGATGTTAAAACTTGTGTTTTGCTAAACGGCCCAGTTTGGTGTGAAAAGTTATGATTCAATCTCAAATTCGGCTAAGTTATGACGCACCTGAAAATAAGTTAAGTTCCCTAAAAGCCCCACGTTTGAACCATAAGGTTCGTTCCTCACCGATTTCATGAAAGGCTATAACTAGTTTTTAAGAAAAATCACTCGATAGCATGTTTTACCTAAAAATCCTATTTTTGTCCAAATCAAACCCCAAGCAATTTTTACATGATTCTTGTTACGACCTTCTATTTTGAATATCGAAAATACTGGCACGTAACAATATCAGTACATATAAAGGAAAAACTGACATTTTTCCAAAATTGAGATTTTAAGCCCGATAAAAGCCGATATCTACAAATCTCACGTTGTACACAATTCGAACATGAAATATGCAATAAAAAATCTAAAAAATACACTCGTGTTAATCATGATAAGAATCAATAAAAGCTAAAAGGTTCCCAAAATCCCTATGCCTCGGGTCACACAATCGATGAAATAAGCTATAACAGCATGATTTCAAGCTTAACAAGCATAAACAATCGAAATTAACCTTGCATATAACAGGTACAGTTCAAGAGTAGGTTGATTCCTACCTCCTATGAAGATCTAAAAGAGAAAATACCAAAACTTAGGTCGTCCGGAATGGCCAAAACATAAATCAATCTGGTGAATACGTAGCTCTCGTCCTTCTGATCAAGCGTACGGTCCCGGAATCCAAGTCAAAGCCTTCAGAACGAAGAAAACCCAAGCCCTAGCTCTTCAATACACATTCTAGAGAGAAGGAAGAGAAAAAAGACATATAAATATATCTCAAACATCAAACAAACACATAGCCTTTAAAGGCTAAAATAAAGGGGACCGCTCGAGCGGTCTCTACCTCGCTCTCGCTCGAGCGAGCTTCAGTTGGGGCTAAGGCATGAAAATTGATACAAAACGATTTGAGTTTTGATCTAAATGCCTCGAAGCTTTCTAGGATAACACATAAAAAACTAACTCTCAAAACCATAAAAGGTTTAAGATGAGAACTCACGAGGAATGAATCCAATTTTTAATACCATAAGCGAACAAGTACTTAAAGCTTTGAAATTGAACCTCTGAATCGAACGTAAAACGTATAAAGAGGGTCAGACCTTCACAACATACCCTCCTAAAAATGATTTTTTCCCCGCAATCAAACGTACCTCAGGAAGTAAACAACTCTGGATGTCAGGCACGAACCTCATCCTCGTGTTCCCAAGTGGCCTCTTTCGTGTCGTGGTGAAGCCAAAAAACTTTCACAAGCGGTATGGTTTTACCTCGAAGAACCTGCTTCCGTGTATCAAGAATCCTCAATGGTCTCTCCTCGTACGTGTAGTCTTCATCAACCTCTAACCTTGACCAGTTAATGGTATGAGATGGATCGGGCTGGTACTTCCTAAGCATGGAAACGTGGAACATGTTGTGCACGAATGATAAACTAGGCGATAAAGAAAGCCTATACGCCACCTTTCCTACTCTCTCCTCAATCTGAAAAGGTCCAACATAATATGGGGATATTTTCCCGCACTTCCCAAACCTCAAAAGGCCTTTGCGAGGTGAAACCTTAAAGAAAACATGACCTTCTATCGTGAACTCTAGAGGTCGTCGTTGTCGGTCAGCATTGCTCTTCTGATGGCTCTGAGTAGTAATAAGGCATCCATGAATAACGGTTACCATCTCTATAGTCACCTGAACCAAATCGAGTCCTATGATCATCCTCTCTTCTTGTAATGCCCCGATCCGGAGATATTAGAAGAAACCCAAACTTCGCGAAGCACCGGATCAAACTCCCCTCTTTAATATAAAAAGATATTAATTTTCCTACTTAATCAAGCATTATATATGATTTAACCCTAAAATTGATCAAGTGTCCAAGAATATAGAGGTACAAACCATGCTCATTTTAGTATAAAAAGATACCTAAAACAAACCACATCACTTGAGATTTTAGAAAATTTTGTGTGGATATGTTTGCTTTACACACTAAAAACTGTTTTGTACCTAGTAAATATTCAAAAGAGATCTATATCAAAACACAAGTAGCGACTACCAACTAAACATATATAAAACTTAAGCTAGCCAAACAGATAGAAATAGCTAAAACATTAAAACATAAACCTAGACATGTACATGCAACAAGAGAGAAGCTAAAAATGAGGATCCCTCAGTATGCAAACATGAAAAGTAAATGGCTCTACGGCCTCATACAATATATCTGAATAATATACAATCATCCAAATAAAACCATGAGATAAGAACATGCTCAACTAATAAACCAAGCTTCCATTGCATCCATCATTAACTTGCTAAATTTCTTCAAGCTTACCTATGTCATCAGAGACAACGTTAGCCATAGGCTCATAGGAAACAAGCTACAAAAGAGCTAAACAGGCTTTATAAAGATGACATGCGATAGACAAATAAGATTTTAACTGAAACGAGGAAAATATAGTTTATCGCATTATCAACGTTTCTACAAATTAGTTTGTACCGTAAGTCTAAGTATTTATACAACAAGTATAAATAACAACCCAAGCATAACCAACATAACCTTAGACTTAAACAATCTATATCTCAAGCCTAGACAATATTCACAAGTATATATTATAAGGACCCGACCTTTATGTATTTATGATTATCTTAAAATAATGTCATTTGGATGATGGTGGTGACCCGGGAGTAGTAGGATCGCGGTTCGGTTTGGTTCGGTGGACGGTTCGTATAAAAATAGAATGAAGTTAGTGGAGGAAACTTGACATACTTTCACCATTTTGGGCATAAGTTTTTCTATGATTGGAATTTTGAGGTGAGACTAGAACCATTGGAATGAGGACTTTCGGCGCTTCGATTTGGAGACAAGAATGACCCCTTTTCGATTTCGGACGACCAAGTTATGCCCACTTGAAATTTCTGACTAGAGCTACTAGCAGGTAAGCACTCGAGCGGTATGTTAAGCGCTCAAGCGGTATACTACGATTCAGTTTTAAAAATGGGACCCGAGACTTGTCTTGTTTCATTTTTACATCTTCTCCTCTCTCTCTCAAGTGGCGAAAAATCTAGGGCACGAAGGTTTGGAGATTTTGATGGTCTTGGTGAGCATCTAAGGGCTTGTTTGGTAAGATTAAGCAACTTAAATCTTGGATTTCTTCTCTTTCTTCTCTCCCCTTAGCTTTTTGTTATCTTTTTCATGTTTTGATCTAGGGTTTCGGTTGGAGGTGATTCCATGGAGCTTGGTTACGGTTTCTCATCCCTTGAGGTAGGAATTTACACTAGCTTTGAATAAATGGCATATTTATGTGATTGATTTTAGTGTATGTGGTGTGTTGAAATTTTGAG
>JAUZSS010566727.1:0-13372 GCA_035668195.1 Sarracenia psittacina
AGACTCACTTAGGCTTAGAGTTTGAGTCCAGAATCAACTCATTGAAGGTCGGAAGATAGCCTACAAATCTTCTAGGTCCGGAAGCGATCCCGCAAAGTTTCTAGGTTCAGAGGTGCTCCTACAAAGCCTCTACGTGGTTGGAAGATAACCCTCAAATCTTCTAGGTGGAAGGATAGCCTGCAAATCCTTTGTATCCGGTTTGGAGTGTACCCGTAAGTACTTCTACTAGTGAAATCCTCAAGTGCTGCTTAAGAGAGTGGACGTAGGCCGGGACTTGGCCAAACCACTACATGTTTGGTCTTGTGGTTTGCATTTTCTTCTTTGTAGTTTTAGGAATGCATCTTGGTTACCTGTTCCTGTTTCTTTTTTCACCATTTCATGACAACCGCACTGTGAGCATACCACACACTAGCTCCAATCGTAATGAGGACTGAAGAACTCATAAATCATTGGAGGGAAGGCTATGTGACTTTGGAATTAAGAAGGGGCTCGGGGAGCTCTCAAGTTTGAGGATAGGTGACCGCGTTGGGTAACGAATATAATTTTTAGTCTAGTTACTCTTGTAAATCTTTTGATTTATAATGCATATTTTCTACCGTGTGTCGATACCGTGGTTTTTATCCTTGGGAGTTGCCCTACAGTTTCCACGTATATCATGTGTATTTTTATGGTTGTTGGATTTTGGCTTTTTGTAGCTTTCTGTCCATATATTTATTAACCTTAATTTGTTATCTTGTTAGGTTATAAAATCAAATTTTCAAATTAATTAAAATTAATTTTTAATTTGTCAGCATCTAACCTATTTACCCCCCTCTAGGTTAGTTTTATTGGTTCATAGCTAATCTCAAGAGGCTTCGTCTTCCGATGTTAACAATACTAGGCCAGGTTAGTTTGAATCCAATCAGGTTCAGATTTCCCATGTTATGTCTAGTTCTGGGATTCATGCTTTGAAAGTGGTGTGTGCTTTAGAGAACAAGGAATAACAAATCGGAGAAAATGAAGCGAAGGTGGACCATGCACACCAGGTACTCAACGAAATGCCCTGAACAAACTTATGCTTGACAGAAGCTGTTGTTGCTGGAGGAGAAGTTGTGGGTGAAGGTAAAGGGAAAACTGAACCAAGAAAAATAATCCAAGAGGACTCCTATGCTCCGGGATCTAGGCATAGTCTGTTGGATCATGTTAGAAAGGAGAAGAACATCCCGTGTATGGAGACAAAGGGGACATAAGATGCACGAAAACTGCCCATTGGGTGGTTGATAATATCCCTCAACCACTGACCTGGACATCCATGCTTACACATCTTAACTCATCTAGTATCAACTTACAATTTGTCAATTTAAGAAACAATGGTAACTCAGACTTATTGGAAATTGAAGATGACATGGTTGATAAGGAAACCTAGGAAACGTGTTTAGGGGCTATTTTTTGGACGTTAATTTGGCATTTAGCCGTGTTCGTGCTATTGCCAGAATTTTGTGGGGCCATTTAGGTTTTGTGGAAGTTTTAGGGAATAATAGTGGTTTTTTTCTTTTTCAAATTTGATAGCGTTGAAGCTATGGAGAGGGTGATGGATAATGGCCCATGGCATTTCTCAAGAAGGTTGTTGATTTTAAGAAGTTGGAAGAAGTGGATGCTTTTATCAAAGGAGTCTATGGTCAAAATTTCAATTTTGGTGAAAATTCACGATCTTCCCTTGGAATTTTGGAACCTCCATGTTTGAGTAGAATTTATAGTTTTTTAGGTGTTCCCCAATACCTGCACAAGGTTACGGACATGAAACAAAGAATTTCTTATACTCGTGTATGTGTGGAAATTGATGCAACTAAAGAGTTGAAGAAGTGTATCTGAATCAAGTGCGAAGGTGGGGTGGTGGAAGTGCGTATCAAATACTAAGGCATCCCCTTTGTTTGTTCGCTTTGTCAATCTTTTGGGCATCATGTAGGGTTATGAAAGTAGGAAAAATCGACGAGTCGCAAAGATAAAGGGGCATGTGAGGGAAAAAATTTGGATAGTTAGTTTGATTCTTCAAATTTGATTGAATGGGTTAGATTGAGTAAAAGAAGGAATTCCAAAAGGGAAAAGAGACGGGAAAAGAGAGTTGGAATTGGAAAGAAGGTTTCTAGTAGTGGATTTGGCACAGCCTCTAGTGGAGGTTCAAGGTGGGAATAAAGCTAAGGTAGATAAAAAGATATTTGATGGCAAAGTGGATTAGGCCAAGAGATAAGAGAGGCTGGTGTAGGTGAACAGAGGAAGAATGTAACAGAAGTAACTAGTGATAAAGTGGGTGTTCTTGGCTCCCGTAGTGTCTCGTGCGAATGCATGCAACAAACTAGTGCTAATCCTTCTCTTGTAACTACATTCGTGCCTAAGGGAGGGTTAGTGAGAAGAGGGGCGATATTCAAGAAGGGTTATGGTTAAATTCCATATTTTAGGTCCTTTTTGAGATGTTGTTTGTTTTGGGTACCTTGCTTTCTTTAGCTTGGTGGTTTTGGTTTTTTTTTGTTACGGACATGAAACAAAGAATTTCTTATACCCGTGTATGTGTGGAAATTGATGCAACTAAAGAGTTGAAAAAGTGTATCTGAATCAAGTGCGAAGGTGGGGTGGTGGAAGTGCATATCAAATACTAAGGCCTCCCCCTTGTTTGTTCGCTTTGTCAAGCTTTTGGGCATCATGTAGGGTTATGAAAGCAGGGAAAATCGACAGGTCGCCAAGATAAAGGGGCATGGGAGGGAAAAATTTGGATAGTTAATTTGATTCTTCAAATTTGATTGAATGGGTTAGATTGAGTAAAAGAAGGAATTCCAAAAGGGAAAAGAGACAAGAAAAGAGAGTTGGAGTTGGAAAGAAGGCTTCTAGTAGTGGATTTGGCACAGCCTCTAGTGGAGGTTCAATGTGGGAATAAAGCTAAGGGAGATAAAAAGATATTTGACGGCAAAGTGGATTAGGCCAAGAGATAAGAGAGGCTGGTGTAGATGAACATAAGAAGAATGTAACAGAAGTAGCTAGTGATAAAGTGGGTGTTCTTGGCTCCCGTAGTGTCTCGTGTGAACGCATGCAACAAACTAGTCCCAATCCTTCTCTTGTCACTACATTCCTGCCCAAGGGAGGGCTAGCGAGAAGAGGGGCGATGTTCAAGAAGGGTTATGGTTAAATTCCATGTTTTAGGTCCTTTTTGAGATGTTTATTTTGGGTACCTTGTTTTATTTAGCTTGGTGGTTTTGGTTTTTTTTTTCTTTCTAAGGTTATGATTAGGTGTGTTGATTTGTGGTCGGTTTGTAAAGTCTAGGATATTCTTCATCCATGGAGGAGTTTAAAATACTAATTGTGTGATAGATTCTTCATATTAAAGTGGGTGTAATTTCTCATTTTATAGATTACATGTTGTAAAATGTTTTATATTAAAATTGTTATATTATTTAGTTTTGTATTGAGATATGACTACTCTCTTTATTTATGGTTATGTGAAATCATTATGACATTTCTCTCCTCAATTGAAATATTTATGTAATAATGTGATTGAGATATTATTAATTATTGATATTCATTTTGTAAATACATTTATTATCCCATTTCATGTTAGAGTATATGTGAATTTTAATCTGAATTGTCAATACAATTAAAATGATGATTTTGGTCCGAGGTGCCACTACAATTAAAACGAATATTTTGGTCTGAGGTATCAATACGGTTAATATTAGTTTGTCATGCTAATATAGTTATAAGAGTATGATTCTTTGTCAGAAGAGTTCATTTCCGCTAAAATTATGAATGAATTGAGAAGCCTCAGTGCTCAGAACTCGAGGTGCAGCATGCACAGTACATAACATGTATTCTTTGTACAAATTATCTATAAAAAGAGAACTATCAATTACATCTTATTCATACAATAATACATCTTATTCATAATTTATTTACTATCATTATCAATTACATATAAGTATAATATTAATATCCTAATTGGCAACTTATCTTCTTTAACTTTTTTGTTAAAAATGCTAAAAACATGAACAACATCCTGATGACAAGATTATGTAACTAGTTTAACATCTCATACTGTAACTCGGTGATCTATCGACCATAGATGAATGGAGTAGTATAAGCATCAAACAAAAACATCAAGAGAATACTCCAAAAAATGACAAATACACACCGAGACAGTCTTAAAAAACTTTCCTTATCACTAACGGCATACCGGATGTCTATCCAAACATCCATAGGAGCCACACCCTATTCATTAGTGTACGGTACTAAGGATGTATTACCTATAGAAGTAGAAGTTCCGAGTCTCCAAACTTTTATAGATTTGAAACTAGAAGAGGCTGAATGGGTATGAAAAAGGCACGATCAATTTGTCTTGCTTGATGAGAAAAGAATTACAACCATCTGCCACCCTCAATTCAAACTAACGAAGGGTTACCGTGTCTTTTAATAGTAGGTGAACCTGTAGGAATTTTAAGATGGAAATCTGGTTCTCGAAAGGCTACTGCCCATGTAAGAGAAAGCTAAATGAAAATTTTCTCCAAACTACCAGGGCCCATATGTTGTGAAGAAGGTTCTAACAGGATGTACACTCATCCTTGCTGAAATAGATGATGAAGATTTCTCGGTCCCTCTCACCTCTAACTCTATAAAAAGAATTATGTAAAGTTCTTGCCAAAATAAACCACAACAGGAATGAACTTTTAATATGATGGATGGCCATCTCATAAAACACCCTTAGCCAAAATATTCCCTCAGAAAACCCCGAAAAAATCATCGAAGCTCCGTTTTCCTATATCGCGTCCAGTCTAAGCGATGAACTTCGAAATATTATTCGAACGAATTCCCGTCGTCTCCTAGTAACCAAAAATCCACCGTTGAAAAGATAACGGATCGAACTTAATTTTAGTGAAAAAATACCATTGAAAAAATTTCTTGAAACCCTCCAAAACGAGGCCTGAATAGACCACTTCGTGAATAACAGATTCTGTCGCCGCCGTTGATTTGCTCCTTTCTTCCCCATTTTCGATCCTTGTTCGACGTGGTTCGTGTTACAAGATTAATTTAGAAATATGTATTAAAATAATTCTTACATCTTAAAAAACCTATGCCCCACATAGGAGGCATACAAATAATCCCGATTTAAAAACCGTTAGGACACTTTCGCTTCTAAGCGATAAAAATAAATAAAACACACATGCATAAGTAATTGGATCGTAATGAGAACTCGCTGCAAAACTGAGGTTAGTACAACGACTTTTCATGAAAAACACGTGACCAGATTTGATAATATTATTGGAGTTGGCGCAGCCGAATGTTTAAAAAATTAATCGATATACATTTTCACGAAAGGCACATAGATATACGAGAAGGATAGAATCATTACTGATCGAAACTTTGTAGTAAAGTTTCTAAAGGAGAGACCATCACGTGAGCTTCTCATGTATAACCCTTGCACGTCTCGACTCTGGCGTGTGAGCACAAATTCGAATCGAGTCCTTTAGGCTTCAACACACTCGAATCTCTCAATCCCTCAGAGAACAAAGCAAGAACTAGAGAGAGAGAGAGAGAGAGAGAGAGAGAGAGATAGAGAGCTAGGGGGCGGCTGCACACTTGATATTAGTGTATTAGGGTTACTTTTAATTCTCCATAATATTGTATATATATGCCTTTATGTATTTTAGAAAAATTTTATATATTAATTCTCCATCAAAATACATAAAAAAATAAATATAATATATATAATTCAAACACACTATAAGGGCCGGCCATGAGAGGTAGGAGAGGGGGAGAGAAAATCAATTCTTTCCTAAAATTTCTCTTAATATATATATCTACCTTCCTTCAATTAGTTTCCAACATAAATCTAAATATATGTTAATATAATTAACTAAGTAATTATCTCTCTCTAGGGCCGGCCACCTAGTGATAAATCCCTAGGTGTGCTAAATACCAAAAATGCCTCCAAATATTTAATTTAATACCTCGAACATCTTGGTGATAAATCCGATGATCAAATTAAATTGAATAATAACTGAAGCCTACTAAAACCCGTGCATATAAAAGGGCTATGTGAGGGATCACGAGAAAGTATAGGACTTGGGCTAACCATATGAGAAAACAGGATATCCCCAACTCAATCCCGAGTTAGATCCATTATCGCACGAACCAGGACTTATTCCACTAAAGGCCCTGACTAAACTCCCAGCCCTAGACTCGATTTCTGTCTCGAGTTTCCAATTATCAAATGCACTGCAGTCTCCCCACATTTAAGATATGGATTCCCGATAATCGAATTACGTTAATGACAACCCGGTTCAAAAATCCTCTTTTCCTCGCACCTGCACCGCTTAACTTATTGATTATGCCGGATCAACTGATCCACCGCACAATTTTGACATAATCAAACTTATAAGCATAGCACATGAAGAGAAACTCCTCAACCTAAGTCGGACGTGGTTTTTGTCAATTAATTATCAACCATCGGTCGAATAACGACAGTACCTAACCCCCGATCATATTGATCTCGGTATAGATATCTCAGCCATTGGTGACTCAAAGTATTGTGCATTATCCGATCATGATTCGATCAATCACTTCAGGATTAAGAGTATGTGCAATCCATGATAATATAGGATGTAGATCAATTCATATAGTCAGTATAGAATTGATCATCCTAATGATCCTGCTCAATACACTCCCAGTGTACTAACACATCGAGCTCAGACATCAAATTCCCAGACCGGAATTCGAGCTGTCCGACCTAGCCAAGACCAGCTACTCAAACAATGTGCAACAATCGTTCCAATGGATTATCCAGGTCCATTGTGATTGTGAACCTACCTGTATATTTTGTCAGAACCTTTGATCCGATCTTCCCCGCTTCATGCGATGAGTCAAATACTGGACAAAAATATACGGACTATGCATTCGTACATCATACACATAATAAATATGAAACAGTGAATGCAATAAATCTCAATTGTTTTCTCATTAATATGCCAAGGATCAGGGATAAAAGATACATAAAATCATGGCTTTTAGTATACAATCCCAACATTTCTATCATGTGTCTTAAAGATAGTATGTTCCAAGTCCTACGTCAGAACAAATTTTGTAGAGCCCTTCCCATTTTGGCCCAAGCTTCCCTTCCCCCACTATCTTTATGTTCCCCATCATCTTCCTGAGAACATGATCTTCTAGAATAAACTTTCTTGGCTTTACTATTTTGTTGTATTCGCGGACAATCTTCTGTTAGTAAGATTTGATTTTCAAAAGCACTTCTTCACGTCATGCTTTGGCCAAATCTAGATCTCTGGCTAACGCCTTCCCATTTTCTTTCAGGATGTATTCGTCTGTCTTATATATGGTGGGAAAGCCTCTCTCTAGTGGTATGACTACCTCTATGCTGTAAGCCATTAAATAAGGTATTTCTCCAGTTGACCTCCCAGGTATGGTTCAGTAAGACCAGAACACAAGCGAAGCTCATCAACCCATTGCCTATTTGCACGTTTTATCCCTTTCTTGATTGCATCAAGGATAGCTTTGGTATAAGCCTCTATTTGACCATTACACCGTGGATATGTCGGGGTGGAAATGTAAAACTCTATCTTGAGCTTGGCATAGAATTACCAAAATATTCAGCGATCAAATTACATGTCGTTATCCGAGATGAGGTCTCGGGAGATGCTGAACCAGGTATTATGTTCCTCCACACGAATTTTTTGACATCTACCTCTCTTATGTTGGCCAGTGGCTTAGCCCAGACCCATTTGGTGAAATAGTCAGTTTTCGCGATGATGAAATTCTTGTTTCTGGCCACTTTGGGGAAAGGTCCTACTATATCTAACCCCCACTATACAAAAGCCTATGGGCTGGTTAGGGGGTTCACATTCCCTTAAGACTTATGGATGATGGAGGCCAACACTTAGCACTTCTATCACTTCCTCACGTATTGTTAGGCATTTTTTTTTTGCATATAAAGCCACTAATAACTCTCTTGATGGGCTAAAGACCGTCCCATAGTATGGCTGGCACAAATTCCATCATGTATCTCGTACAGTAAGTCTTTCACTAGGTCAGGGTGCATGCAAAATAAGAACTTGTCCTATGTGGGAACGTTAGTATAACTTGTCAGTATGAGAAATCCAATAACGTGCTAATTTTAATCTAACAAGTTTTCAATTGCTAGTACTTCCATTGCGAGGGTTGTCAGAGCATCAGCGTGGCTTTTGCTAGCTTGGCACACCCTCTCGATATTTATTATTGTAAACTTCTTTAGGGCCTCTATTACCTTTTCGAGGTATCTGGCCATTCTATTGTCCCAAATTTCATATTCCCTCTTCAACTAATTGGCTACTGGTTGGGAATCATTGAATACTTCTAAATCAAGAATTCCTAACTTCTATGTTGCATCAAGTCTTACCAGAAATGTCTCATATTCAATCTCGTTATTGGAGGCACTAAAGTTGAAAGCCAATGCTTGTTCTAGAACCACAACCTTTGGGGGAGTGAGGACTGTCCAACTCCCACCACTTTATTGTTGGAGGTGTCATCAGCCTATAACTTCCCTGTGTTAGGGTTGATCCATGTTGAGCTCTCATAAGTAGTTCAATTATTCTGGTAGGTCCTTCATTTGGCTCTAAATCACTCCTAGAAAATTTAGCAACAAAGTTAGCCAGTACCTGAGCTTTAGTGGCGGTCCTTGGCTGATATTTGATGTTGTGCTTTCCTAGCTCGACGACCCATTTGGTCATTCTTCTCATCAGATCGGCCTTTGAAAACATGGTTTTAAGGGGGTATACTTGGTGAAGACTACGATCGAGTGGGCTTGGAAATAATGCTGAAGTTTTCTAGATGCAATGATTAGGACATATGCTAGTTTCTCTAGAGGTTGTTACCTTTCTTCTGAAGCTGTCAGAGTGTGTCCACCGAAGTATACTAACCTTTGTTGCTTATCTTCCTCTATTATTAACATGCTGCTGGTGGTGTACCGTGATACTACCAATAGACGTAAAGAGTTTCACCCTCATTCTGAGTAGACTCTAGGGATGCTGAAGAAAGATAGTCCTTCAAGGTTTGGAAGGCTTGATCACAATCGTCATTCTTTGTGAATTTTTCCCCTTACTTTAAAGTTGGAAGAAAGGGAAACATTTGTCTGGAGATCGACTGATGAATCTATTGAGAGTCATGGCCATCCCCATTAATCTCTATATTTATTTCACTGTATTTGGCTTCCGGACTGATTGAATTGCCTTTATCTGATCAGGGTTGGCTTCGATGCCCTTGTGGTAACCATAAAACCCATGAACTTCCTTAACCCGATCTCGAAGGCGCATTTGGCCTCATTGGGACGAAGTCCATGCACTTTTAAGATGTCAAAAATGCACTGGAGGTCTGCGAGGTGGTCTTTGCCTTTTGGATTTCACAATCATGTCATCTATGTAAGACTCCATCTTCTTTCTCTACATATTAGCAAACATTTTTCTAATCATCATTTAGAAGCTTGCCCCAATGTTCTTGGGTCCAAACAGCATCTCTTTGTAGCAATACGTACTGCATGGAGTGATGAAGGTAGTCTTTTCTTGATCGGTACCGAGTATAGTAATGTGATGATAGCCTCGGTAGGCATCTAAAGAGATCATCCATTTGTTTCCCAAATGTAGAGTCCACCAGTTGGTCGATTTTAGGAAGAGGAAAACTATATTTGGGACAAGCTCTATTAAGGCTCGTGAAATCCACACAAACTCACCACTTATCGTTTTTCTGCTTGATCACGACTGTGTTGGACAACCACTCGAAATGTTGGACCTCCCTGATGGCCCATGTTTCTAATAATTTCTTCACCTCTTCGGCCACTACCTCTCTTCTTGACAAGTCTGAAAATTAGATTAACGTTAACGACATGATAGTTATAGGTCGAATCCACCCTTGGCATTTCATAGGGGGTCCAAGCAAATATTTTCTATGTTCTTCCTAATCTTATAGCTCTTAAAAATATTTTCACTAATTTAGTCTAAGATTTGATTGAAGTTTCATGATCGATCGAAACTAGGGCTTCGTTGAATCCGACGAAAATGATTTTTGGTTTCTTTGATCTTTATCTATCTTTTAGCTATTGAATCATGAAATTAGACATTGGGATAGCCATCTAGGATTGCTAGAACTATGTTTGTGGGATCAATTTCAATTTTGAACAAACTAGGGTTTTGGGTTGGAATTTTGGGACCGATTTAAGGGTTTTTTGGCTCAATTGGGCAATTTTTGTGAAATTGATCCTGATTAAATATAATTGGAATAAAAAGTAAGTTATGGTTCAAGTTTGGTAATTTTTGGATAATCGGAATTTATTTTCGTGAATTAATCGTAAGTTGGTAATTTGATTGTGGCAGTTGGATGCACTTTTGGGGTTGGTTTGAGATGACTATGGATTGGACTCGGCTCCTTGGTATCATCTCGGTTGTGAGGTAAGATTCTAGACTTAATAAACAAATTAATTGAGATGGATTGTAGTTTTTCACAAAAATTTGCATTTTGGATTCTAACGAGGCCACCGAACCCTTACGCGACTTGTTCTTGAACTTTTAGTTTCGGATCATGAAATTGATAATGTAAATATTAAATTGAATCTAGTTGTGATTAGTTTAACTTGCTAGAATGATGTATTTTGATTGATTTTGAATTTGGACGTGTTAGGGCTTAGATTTGAAACTTGGGGCAAATTTGGAAATTTTGACTAATTTGGGACAATTTTGATAAATTGATTAATAATTCTGTGAAATTGGCATAGAAATTAACCTATGATTTAAATTTGGTAAATTTTGGGACAAATGGAATCAATCTTTGTTAATTAACTTACAAGTTGGAAATTCGACGTTACATCAAAACCTCAAAAATTTCAGAACTTTTAGTTTTCCTTAGTGGGTAGTTTGGTTATAAAAGAAATAACTTTTCAGCTTAGGTTTTGAACAAAAGATACCTATATTATGTGTATTGTATAACTTTCGGGTATTGGGTTCTTGTGATGTGGTGTTGATTATCATGTTGCAAGATTTATGTTAATCTTGAAACCGTGAGTTGTTGAGACACTTGAATTAATGAGAATACTTAAGCTAATTTTGAATTAACCTTTATTTTGGTGAGTTAAATTTTGATTCCGATGATGACTTGCCTATAGTTTGATATTGTCTACGTAAATTATCACCTATTCTTGACGTGGGTTCATGTGATATGCATTGATGTGGGATATGCAAAATTGGGATGCGTGTGAAACCAAATTAATGGTATTGAATACCTGTGGTATGTTGATCCTAATTGTGGTAGTTGTAAATCCTTATGCCAATTCAAGTGCATTTTTTGTTGGTAAATTCATTAAAAATCTTTTATGATCCATGTGAGTAATGTGGGGTGTACCATTGGAATGGCATATGGATACGGGTCGGCCTTACCCTTAGACCTTCGGGTCTATAAGAGAGTTGCATCACTTTGTGACTTGTTACTTCGGATTATGGATCTTGGTTGTGGTAGTTATGAGTCCTTAAACCAATCCAAGTTTACCGTTGATTTCGGTGATGCAATGAAAATCATTTTACAAACTTTATGGATTGTGTGAGGTATATTTGGGTTGGTTTATGGATACGGGTCGGCCTTACCCTCAACCTTCGGGTTGTAAAATAGTTGCATCATTTGTAAGATAGGTTGGCCTTGCCCTCAAACCATTGGGTTTATAAAATAGTTGCATCATTGATGGGTCGGCCATGCCCTCAAACCTCCGGGTTTGAAAAATTGTTGCATCGCTTTGTTGATAGGCTGACTGTGCCTTCAAACCTTCGGATTTGTAAAAGAGTGCATAGGTTGAGTTCGGATAAGGAGATTATGAACATAAGTTCACAACAATTTTGACTAAAGGTTTAATGTGCTTCACTTTTATGAAATTTGTATAAAATTATCACTTGATAACAAAATGTTAAATGTGGGATTGTGGGAATAGACGTCAAGTGATAAAACTTTTTACTTTTATGTGGTTATCTTCTTTTATCTGAAAACAGGCATGCGACATCTATTTTTAAGAAAGACCAATATGTTAATTTTATTATTAGAACTAGTACTTGTCACATGACAACCTTGTATATCATATTGTGGCTTATTTATTTCTATTATCATGCTACTTGGGCTCAACTCGTGTGTTTAAAAATTTTCAGGTTGAGTTGTTAAAGATTGTGGATCAATATAAAGACATGAAAGCTTGTAGCGTTGCATGGAATCTACCTCATTCATCCCAGTCATTGCCATTCAGATCAAATAAATGTATATAAATTTACTTTTCAGCTTTGTAATTGGATAACTGTACGGTCATAAAGCCATATTTCATTCGGTTGCATGCACATGAGGAATCATTGGGTAAGTAGATTTATTTTCGTTTGTTAGGTAGATTTATTTTCGTTTGTTAGGTTTAAAGTAGTTTGGTAAGTGTCATGGATCAGCTTTATTATTGTTAGATTAGCATAGTTTAGATGCCTTGGATGAGCCAATATTATTGTTGGGTTGTTGCTTTTCTTGTTTACAGGTGATATTTTGGCTTAACCTTAGTGCAAAAACAGGGGATACTCTGTCAAAATTTTTCAAAAAAAGTTAGAATATTTTTCAATATTTTTAGTAATTCATAAAGGAAAATAACTTTTGTCTATTTTAAATAGATATTTTAAGAAGAAAATATTCAGCCAGAGCTTTGGTTTTTATTATCACCTTAAGTTTATTGTTATTATCCGGGGTCCGGATGTTACAGATGGTATCAGAGCTTTAGGCTCGAATACCTTAGGACCGTGGGAAGGGTCGTGCGTTGTACCGAGAGGGATGAATTGCATGTTGCATCCATGTTCTGTAGGCTTGTGTGTTTGTGATGCGATGTGACTTATCTGTGCATGCTACGTGATTAGGAGGATATGGAGGTAGGATTTCGAGGATGATGTTTCTTGATTCGACGTCCTAATTACTGGTTTGGGGTTCCATTTAGAAAGGCGCCTCGCGAATGCTCATTCTAATTGGAAATCCAGATGAGTTGTTCAGATTGAGACATCACTGCAAGAAACCTTCTTGGTATATGGTTGTGTGATGTCGTGCTTACATGACTTAGTGATTACATGTTTTACCCTTGACAATTGGTCATTGGGATGTTGTTTGGCTTATCCTCAGGATAAATTTATGACTTTGGATTTTGGGTTGGCATTTATCTCCCCTATCTTTATTTAGTACTTCGAGGTCTCAAGGACGAAGACGTGGCCCAGGCCACGATGTAAATAATGTGTTGATATGCTTATGCGTATGACTATTATTGTGTTGTGATAGACATGTTATTTCTCGATTAGCAAGTACCATAGCTGCAGGAGTA